>PVHY01003924.1:48641-100867 GCA_004024945.1 Uropsilus gracilis
AAAAAAAAAACCCTTTGTTAATAAACCCTGTTGTTAAACTGCATTTTGAGTGACAACTGCTATGCATGGGTGATATGAACCTGGGGATTGTAAGTTGGAGGGCTTTGCCCCCCCACTTTGACCCAATTTCAGAATGATAAATTCAGGCTGGGAAATGTTGAGTAGAAATCTGTGCAAAATATAAGAAGCTGGGCATAACCAGGAAACGACTATATTATATAGCTTTAAAGCTAAAAAATAAACAAAACATAGGGCTAGAAATACAGATAAGGCAGTTGTGAGTACATGGGTGACCGAGGAAAGCAAGGAAGTAGATTAGATCACCCAAAGAAAAAGCAAAAAAGGAAGATGAAAAAGTTTATGAATGAAAACCTGAGGTACACCATTTTTACTGAGATAACAACGATTTATACTGTTGTTGGTATTTTAACAGCATAGGATTCTCCCTTGCATATGTTTACCATAGTAAACTTACTTCAAAAGACCCACAGTTCATTACTACAGTCCACTGTGCTATCTCTAGCTCTGAATGCTTGAGCTCTACAGTGAGCTTACAAGGGTTAGTTTTTAAGTTTGTTTTTATCTGACACTTTGCTTGGTGTCTATAAATTCCACATATATGTGACACCACTGGGTATTTGTCTTTCTTTCTGACTTATTTCACTTAGCATATTCCCTTCCATATCCATTCACATTGCAACACATAGCATGGGTTTACTTTTTGATTGCTGAGCAGTATTCCACAGTGTGTATATATGCATACATACATACATATACATACATACATACACACACACACACACACACACACACACCACCTTTGTGATCCACTCGTACTATTTTTAAAGGGCTGACAAAGAAGAATTGATTAGAAACACATGAGAAGAGTTAGGGAATAGTCACTATAGTGAACATCTGCCTTTTCTATCTTCCCCAGTTTCCAACTCATCGTATGTAAGAGGTTCCCAGTTGGAGTAAAACACAGGAGTCAGTCACTCATTCCCAGTCCTAGCAGAGGGAGCACAATCAACAGATTAGGCTAAAATGATCAGATTCTCCCACCCTTGGTTTGATTCTCCAGCTCCGCTGAGCAATACAAGCAACTAGTCCCCTAACACTTCTAAACTGTGCACTCGTAGAGGGGAGTGTACAGCTGAGGTGTGCTGTAAATATAAAACACAAATTAGATTTAGGAAACTCAGCACACACACACCAAAAAGTCATTAAAAATTCTCGGCCGGGCATAGTGGTGCATGCCTAGGTGGCAGCCTAGGAAGCCACAGCTGAGGCCAGGGATCGAGTCCTGCTGGGGGCACATAGCAAGACTTAGTTCCAAAAAAATAGCTGGGCATGGTGGCGCACACCTGTAATCCCAGCTACCTGGGAAGCTGAGGTTGGGGACTGCTTAAGTCTGTGGTACCTACTCTCAAAAAAAAAAATTCTCTCATCTTGACTACAGATTGAAATATTAATATGAATGTTTAGTTTAATAAAATCTACTTATAAAAATTCATGCCGCTGGATTTTTTTTTTTTACCTCTTTTAATGTGGCCACTAGAAAACAGGATATCACATCAGCGTCTTATTTTATATTTCTCCTGGACAGTGTTATTCTGCCTGCTGGGACAGTTTGCCATAGTCCAGCAGCAGCATGCAGGTCTAGGGTTGGGTCAGCCCTGTGTGCAGTGCCCCAAACAGCACTCAGCACACATCCTCAAAGCAGGTCAGCATGTTTCCTACCATAGCTTCCCTTACCACGTCTCATGGTCCAGTCTTCTGGGATTCTGAGTTATCACATGGTGTTCTGAGTCATCCACAGTAATAACAGTCTTTTGGGATATAAGTGGAACACCAAGTAGTGACTCAGGCAATAAATTAACACTGAACTTGTCACCTAACAAGTATTTGGGTGAGAGGCAGGTTAGTGCAGAACCTTGACCACATGAGCAAGAGCCCAGGCTCTATCTAGCCTATGTCTAGCCACTGCTAGCTGTTCATCTTCACAAGCAGCACAAACTCCAGCATCAGGCAACAAGGCCCAAAGAACAGCTCTCCTCTCTTGCTATGATAAGACCCAGCAGGGTCTATTTCCAAATATAAGCCAAAATGGTAGGCCTTGGCCACCCCTTGTTAGGAAGTCTGAAAATATGCAGATCTAGGAAAGGGTCAAGGGCGTTGCCACCCAAAACCAAATCAGTATTCTGAAGGGAGAAGAGGAAGGCCACTGAAAGGATGGAGTCTGCAATCTTCCCCCAAAGACTCTTTTTTCCATAGGTTAGCAAAGATCAATTCTCACTTCAAAGCAACCACAATGCCTATTTGATATTCTCTAGGAGACCAGAAGTTTCAAATGGAGATTTGCAGAGTGATGGAACAAGAGGCTCCTGGAGCACACAGATGAGGGTTAATAGAGCTCACCAGAATTGTGTCAATGAAGTAAGATGGGGCAGGAGACCCCACAGTCAACCTGTAATTTACCTATGAACTATCATATAGTTCTTTACATGTTTTTTCCCCCTTCTGTTAAACTACAACACAAGAGCAAGAAGAAAATATGCATCCACCTTACTAATCAACTGGGAAAGAATATCAGCCTACTGTCTTTTCTCTACTTATTTTGGTATAACAGATAATATCTAGCATTTTTTGTCTTTTTTTTTTTTTTGGTAGAACACAAAGAAAATTAAGTGAGGAAGTTGGGAAATGGGCACAGGTAGTTAGACCAGGGCAGGCCCCCAAACCCAGGTGTTCCAAGCCCATTTATTAACCTGAATGAGAAACAATCAGTTGGAGTCAGGGTGCCCCCAAGCACGTAAAAATTGAATGTTCAGGACAACAGCACAATAAAACAATGCTAAAGCAACACTAAAGCTCCTTCCAGGAGAGCAGGCCAAGTAACCTTGGAAACTCAATGGCCCTCAGTAACCTAGGAGATCCTCTGGGCCTCAACCAATCAGCAAAGACACCCCATGGCCAGAACCCCACTCCTTGTCCACTATAACCATAATCAGTACCTACTTCTTGCCTGGTCAGTGGCTACCCAAACAGAATCCCTTTCTGCTCCAGAAGTTTTCCTATCCCTACTCTCATATGATAATAAATCTCTTGCTTTTCTACCTAGACTTGCCTTTGTTCCTCACGGAAGCAAAAATCAAGAGGCCCTGAGATCCTCCTCGAAACCCCGGGCAGATTCAAAACTTTCTAAGAAGAGGGGAAACACTAAAAATTAATAATTTCCACAGAACCAATTGCAAATATTTCAGAATTTAAAAGAAAAATATTTTTCCTTAATAGACTGCCTTTACAGAGAAACTAGAAAAAATAACATGGGATTACAGGTACTGTTTCCCCTTTTTTGTCTGCAGCTTCCAGATTCTCTACAATGAACATGTGTCAATAGTTTCGAAGTTTAATGTAAATTCAAAGGACAAAAATATTCATTAAGACAAAATGGAAGGCTGAATTTTAAAACATTTACTTTTAATTAAGTGATTGTGATCCACAAAAAAAACAGACTTAACAAGTTACCACTAAGACCTAAAACTAGATATAAATTTTGCTATGTTTGATAAGGATATAAACCTTTAAACCCATACTTTTAAAACAGGATAGACAATAAAGCTCTTGAGACTTACATGAACCTAACAGGACAGCTCCTGGCATCTAAAACTCATTTAAAAAATGAAAATAAGTAACTATGGAAAGAGAAAAAAAAGAAAAGGGTATACTAACTCCTTGTATTTTTCAATTCAAGAGGTCAGGAGTGAAATATGACCCCAATATGTCAAGAAAATAGGAATTGTCTGCTTTTGTGACTTGGCATAAATATTTATGGAACTTCATGCTACATAACCCTCCATGTTCTTACATTTTGATTTCTTAAAAATATAGAGCAGAAGGAAGACTTTGAAAAGGTTCTTAGATGAAAAACAATCAAACTAACAGGAGGGTACAAAGCACCCAGCATGGCTTCCTGACTTCCACAGCATGGCAATTCTGGCCTAAGAGGCCACAAGTAAAGCCTCTATTTCCTCCACCAGTTCCACAGCCTTGCATTTGGTTATCTATTAATTCTGATCTTTCCTGGATTTGAAACTTAGCTACAATAGAGTACTTTCATTGCACAAGAACAAAAACACATTATACTACTGTGATTCTATGAAAAGAAATAAAAGTAATGTCATCTATGGATCTCCTGGTAAAGGTATTCTTCAGAATACTCATTCTTCAGAATACTCATTCTGAAAAGGCATTCTTCAGAATATTCATTCAGAATTCTGGGGTTCAGCAGGAATTCAGGACACAGGGATGTTGGCATTTTCACTGAGCCCAAGAATGCTTTCTATATTAAAATTGTATCAGAAGACAACTAAGGTTTTCCATAAAGAGAATACATGTCCTTGTCTTTTATGAATATTACTAAAAATGTAACACAGACCTCAGAAGAATTAAACATAAAAATACACTGAACTTTAGATTTAAAATTGATCAAAATAATGAAATTGCTACTAAGATTTTCTTTCTTGATAAAAATTCCAACTTTCTGATATGCATTTTTTCCCCCAGTGGAGAGCTTGAAAGTCTCCTTTTAGTATGCTTTTAGTATGCTTTAAACACCAAGAGGCAAATCTTTAAATCAAAAGAAGCAGCATGAGATAGAAAAAAGTAACAGGGAACTTCAGCTTCTTGTTTGGTAAACTGAGTGAAGGCAGAGAGGAAAGGAGGAAGGGAGAGGAGGGGGGAGAGAGGGAGAGAGAGAGGGAATGAGAGGGAGAGAGAGAGGAGAGAGAGAGAGAGGACAGATGCTATCAGATTTTCTGATACTTTCTTTAACTGCCAAGTCCAGTCCGATACTTTTACCTGCCAATCTTTTCCAATCTCCTTTCCATCCTCACTCTTGAAATGCCCTTCAAAGTCACTGGGCATCACCAATAGTTCCTAATGCTAACATATCTTTTACTCAGGGATTTCAACATAGTTCACAAAAAATTACCCGATTTCTACTTTTCACTAAGAAACCTAAATCAACAACCTAAAATATTCCTCTGATCCTAGAAGCTCACTGCCAGCACAATATACATATCAAAATGAGACTATTGAAATTGCTGAAGATCAGAGCTCCAAGGGTGGCACCCACAACTTTGTTTACAATCTCCAGAATTTTCAACATAGGTGTATCACTTTACACCTCCTTCTCTGTGGTCTCACCTTCCATATTTTCAGTTACCCACCATCAACTATGGTCCAAAATATCATGCAGTAATTGTGAGAGAAGCCACATAAACTTTATTGCTGTGTATTGTCATAAGTCTCCTATTTTATTATTGACTTTATTATTAATTTATTACTGTGTCCAGTTTATAAATTAAATTTTATCATAAGTATGGATGTATAGGACAAGGCATGGTACCATATATGACTCATACTCTGCATCATTTCAGGTGTCCAGTGGGGTTTTGGAATACATTCCCCGCAGGTAACGGAGAATTAATCTACATTATCTAATGAACTTAAAGATAAAAGGTGTAGTACCAACTAATTCTTCATGTTTTAGACCGGCAAATCAACAATAGATTCAACAGAAAACTAATCAAAGTGAAAAGAGTCAAAGTTTAATCACATTTGAAGCAAAAGTTGCTTTGGACTTTGCAGAGTAAACTCATTGAGGCAAATTAATGAGTGAAAACACCTGACATTCTGAAGATTATTTAAAGGCACGATGTACTCTTTGCATTTTATTTCACATTCTTTGTCTAATTCCCAAAATTCTTTCTAGAAAGCAGATTCCCAAATTAAGAATACCTAACATAACTTTATATACCACACTTAAAACCTTTAACTGAAGCGTTCATTCATGTGTCAATTCTGCCATCTTCTGGCTATGACTGGAATCACAGCGTTAATGCTAACAGCAATTTTCAAATCCTAATTTACTCTTAGAGTTTAAATGTTATCCACTGATAAGGGGACATAAGCTCATCACACCTTCCTTACTTACAAACTTCTGCCACTTATATAGGCAACAGACATTTGAAGAAAATGTTTAAATTTCTGTAGGTATAGTTTTCTCTTGCCTAACAGTACAGATTTATCCTTGATAAATCACTCTACAGAAACGTAATAGCCTTCTCAACAAAAATAATTACATCAACTTTTAAGCCTTTTTCACTGAATTTTACATACTAGTTACTTTAAATGATTGTTTTCACTTATGTACCTTCTCATAAGAGGAATGAAGCATAATTTCACAGGAGGTGAAAAAATCCCACTAATAGATTTCTAGATTTCTACCCACATAAAATCTGACACCGGAAGAGACCAGAATAATATTAGTTTTCTATAGCTGCTATCACAGATTATCACATACTTAGTGGCTTAAGACAACACAAATGTACTTTCTTACAACTCTGGAGGTCATAAATCCAAAATGGATCTTATTGAACTAAAATAAAGGGTGCCCATCAGGTGGCATTCCTTTTGGAGGCCCAAAAGCAAAATCCACTACTTGGTTTCCAGAGACCATCTGTATTCCTTGATTTGTAGTCCTTTCTTCCATCTTCAAGTCAGTAAAAATATCTTAAAATCTCTCTTGACATTCCCTCTTCTCTCTTTATGGACACTGGATTCAACTGTATAATCCAAGAACATAGATCCATCTAAATCAAGACCCTTAATACCCCTTGCAAAGTTCCTTTTGTCATGTTAGCTGATATTCACAAGTTTGGGGGGCTAGGATATATTTAGGGGTTCATCATTTTGTCCACAATAGTAACCAACAGCGAATTTTGAACTCTGATTTTTTTTTAAAAAACACAAAGTGCTCTAAGCTGGTAATATTATCCAAGTAATATACTTCTTGTCTTCAGCTCTGCATCAGTTGTGCCATTTAAAAAACAGCACATTGAAAAACAAACAAACAAACAAAAACAGAAGACAAAGTGTCCCTGGAAGTACAAAGAGAAAAATTTTCCTAAGAGTTCATTCTACAATGAGTAAAATGTCCTATATGATGGCTCAACAGCACCTGGAAAACTTTCACAAGTTAGTAAACTTATGCCAATTTCAATTCCTTTTTATCTTCTGAACTAATTCCCACCAAACCTTAAAGTTCCACATATACTTCTGTAACACAGGATTAATAGCGACATTTATTGGATACATTGGGGAGTGCATGCTGGGCTGAGTACTTTATAAGTGGTGCAGGACTGGGTCCTTCCAAGAATGGTAAGTGAGGTGGCATAAACCCCCTTTTTTAAGACAGGAAAAGAGCAGTTCAGTGAAGCATTTTGGCAAAAACATAGGTAAATCACAATGCTGACTTTGATCTGTGTGACATGGCAGGTCATCATCCCCCTGCTGCCTCCTTTAACAAAGATCCTCAAGTATCCTCTAGTTATGTGCAGCCAACTTCTTTACATAGTCCTCAAACACTGGTATCAAAATTTCCTACTCTGTTTCTCAGTCTGTTTCCTAGCAATCACAGTGCTGAATAGGCAGTCAAATACCAAAAAGTGTACAATCACAAAGAAAAGCAAATTTGTAATGGTGGCATTTAAATTCATTATGCTACCATGAACCCTTAACAAAGTAGTATCTTTAAAAATAAAGGTTTGTTTGTAACTGACAAAGTACAGACTTGCACAGAAGTGGCTAATCCTAACTTTACTAATTTGTTCTCTGGAGATTAGTCTTCGCTTTTTCCATTTTAGTGTAGTGGCAATAACTGACCAAATAACACTCTTGTGGCTTAAGATTATTTCTTCAACTACATTATCCTATATGAAAATCATGATCGTTATTTCTACAAAGCTGAATTTAATTTGTGTCCCACAAACTCATATGGCTGTTAAATAAAAAGTCAACACAGAGCTTCGCCTTCTTCTTGTCCTCTAACTAAAGACACAATCAATGAAACCACAGCGCTCCATCAGAATCACTACCATCCAAACCAGCACTGCATACAAGGCATGCTGGGGAAAGGGAAGAAAGCCCATAAAACAGAAAGCAACCTGGAATGTGCTCAAGAGTAAAATTTTGAAGCCAATGAAGGGCTGGTGGGGTAAATTGTTTCTTTGTAAAACCTTCCTGAAAGTCAGCAGTCATGCTGGAACTTTAAATGAGTGCCTAACCACAAGCGGGGATACCACTGCACATGGGCATACCAAGGCTCTGCCCTCCCGCCTTCCTTTTCTTCCCTGTTGTGCATATTTGTTCAGGCTCCTAAGGCCAGCACACCTGGAAAACCAGCATGTGCCCACTAAATTCAGCTCAGTAGATTCAGTACAAGAGTTTAAGCATGTGCACAAGAAGCTGATGTCACATGCTAGAAAATGCCCTGCAACAAAATATGCAAGTGTGTGGTGCTGAAAGGATATTGAGAAAAACTACCAACTTCATGTTGATTCGATCTCATTGACATTTCTTAAACTCACCTTCTCTGGCATCCCATGCCCTTGGAGTTGTTAGTGATCTGCCTTCGCAGAATATTTCTTATAGTCTCCGCACCCAGCTGTAGAGGACTGGTGCTCTGCTGCCCAGCCCTTCAGAAGATAAAAGTCAAACTCCTTCAAAGCAAGCAAGGCCCCAGCCCCTGCTCTCCTCATTTCATCATGGCCTGGGTCTTACAAGTGTTTGAAAGGGCTTTTCCTAAGTTCAACACCCTTCCTTACAC
This sequence comes from Uropsilus gracilis, assembly GCA_004024945.1. Classification (NCBI taxonomy): domain Eukaryota; kingdom Metazoa; phylum Chordata; class Mammalia; order Eulipotyphla; family Talpidae; genus Uropsilus; species Uropsilus gracilis. The sequence continues at coordinate 57,313 of PVHY01003924.1, forward strand.
CAACCTAATTAACAAACCATCATAAACTGCAATTCAAGGATTAGCTAGTCCAATGTGGGCTTTCCTGAGTCAGCTCCCTTTCATTCCCTTCCCCCTCCCCAATTCAGAGAAAGCCCACCATTCTGTCTGTATAGGCTGTTACTTCTCACTCTACCTTGTACTTACTTTTCTTTAGTGTATTTACACACAAGTCTCCACCTTTTAGACGGCAGGCCTTGCAAAGGCAGCATCTTATCTTTTATCCTCAATGCCTAGAACATGGTAAGGACTTGAGATCTAAATCCACCCATGGACAATGAAGAAAGTAGAGGAACTAGAGACCCTGGGAGGGGGAAAAAAAAAAAAGACAATACTAAAGGAACCAAAGAGGTCCAAGTGAAAAAAAGTTGTAAGAAGGAGAAGCCTTAAAGGTAACAGAAAACAGGCTGTTTTTCCTATCCTGAAGAAAAAAATTTGTGTAATTCTTATAGTTTAGGGTTCCTAAGGAGTTAAAGAATCTATATTACATATTACTTGATGTCCTGAAGTGAAAAAAGGTTCCCAGGCACACTGCAAAATCAGAAAAGAACAAGATAGAAGGTCCCCTCAGCAAAGGCCTTTATTTAAATGCATCAAAACGAGAAGTGTTTGAGCATGATTAGGTCTCTGACAGTTCAGCTTCAGTTTCCAACTGCATCACAAATTTTCTAGCACTGTTTGTACACTTCTGTCTTGATTCACCTCTCTACATATATACATGCAGTGCCCATAGCAGCACCAGTGTTAGTTGCTCCTGATTTAATAAGCACACTGCACTCTGGGGACAGTCATCTTATTTTTTACGAAAACGCTCTCTCTCATGACTCAGTTACACAACTGCCTGAGAAACAGACCAGTCACTACCACAACTGCCCATGCAGTTAGCCTCCACTGACTCACAAATACTTCAAAATCTATCATGATTAATTCAAACGAGTGAAAGATAAACCATATTTCAAATGTTGTCAACCTTTCTTCTACTACCGTATTCTGTGGTTTCTCTTAGTCCATGAAAAGTACTATATTTTAAAACATGGTATTAACATGGTATTACAAACAATTTAAATCCCCACAAGGAAAGCCACCATGATCAGGAGCATGTGGGTTGTGCTTTGTGGCTGACAAAAACTCCTAACAGCATGGCTGCATCTGCTCCTCCAAGTTACCAAACCAGCAGGGAATCTGAATCAAGGTAGCATACTTATTAGCCCATCTGCTGGTATCCCACAGGCCCTCAGGATGCACAGTAATACAAAGTAGGCTCACTGACCTTGTCAGTTGATAGAGTAGCTAAATTCCAGTATACATCGTTACCTTTCTTTCAAGGTTCTTCAGTGGCCAGTGGCTTGAAGAAAATGTCAAAAGGCAGGTGTAACTCTCAGTCCAACTTCAAACTCTAGATCTACATGTTTAACTATATTGCCACCCTCAAGACTAACCAGTTTATTAAAATCAAGATCTTAATATGTAATTCTAAAGAAGACAAAGGGAATCACACCTTTGATGATGGTGTGCATTGTTTCCGTTCTGCACCTACTAAAATCGCTTCTGTGTGGGGCTGCCAAGCAAAGGGCAAAAAACCTTTATTAAACTAAGTTTTTTTAGTTCAATAAACTAAAATTTTTGATAATCCTACAACAGTGGTGTTTAAATATCACTAGAAACAAGGACCCTCTGTGTTGCTTGTTTAAAATGCTGGGCACCCAGTGCCATCTCCAAACAGCCCCAACAACTGTATCTCTAGTTGGTGCTCTTTATGGGCCACACTCAGAGACGTGTTGTGCGGAGCAGTCCCAAAGCACTCACAAAACCATTATATCATTTATTTCCCAGCTCTCTCAATCCCAAATTATAATGGAACTGAAGCATCTATATGCGTGAGAATATCTATGCATGTCACCCATAAATACACTGAATTCACAGTCGCTGTCTTTGGCTGCAAAATTTCAGTGTTCTTTCATTTCTGAAAACAACAGGAACTAAGGCCAAAAGTAAGGTAAGACCCAGGAGAAGTCAGATCTTAATACCTTAAGAAAAAAAAAAAAAAAAAAAAAAACCACTATAATGTTATAGCAGCTACTATATTAAACCTTCTGATCTAATTACAGATTCTACGTCTCACAGTGCTTTTTCTGTGTGTGATGAAAACTGAGCTGTAAAATAATTGAGGTAGGGATTTAGAGACTTGGTACAGCTAACTTCCTAATAAAAAATGGCACAAATGGGACTGTTCCTACTGTTGTTACATATTAAATCTTATTTGATCGATTTTACTGTATTCCAAATTACAAACATAAGGTAGGTGGTTGTAATTATAGTTTTATTGATTCATCATTAAGTTTTAATCAAGCTACTGCTAGAGGGAATGGTTATTATGGCAGTATTCTTTTGTTTCTAAGTTTCTTTTGTACCGTTATGGTCGCTACAATAAAGTTAATGGTAGACATACACAATACACCTCACTTGTTTCTATGAAACCTGCAACATAACAATCTTATGTTAAAGTAAATGTGTCACAGAACAATGATCACACTCAATTTTTATTTTCTTGAGCTCCCTATACTTTTCTGACCACTGACAGCTAAAAATGTTCTTATCTTGTATTCCTTTTTATTTTACATAAGGAATTTGTCTCCCCTAAAGTCACCTGTTTTCTTTCTCTAATTTTTAGCAACCATACTGGTATGAATCTGAAACCAAATAGTTGTGCTCTATGAAACTGAAATAAGTTAGTAAAACAATAAGGTAGTACTACATTTCTCAAGCATTTATTGAGAAAAAATACTGAATGGCTTCAGGGAGGCTTAATGGAAGTTCAAAGATGACTGGAGATCAGAACAACATTCCACAAACATTATTGTTTGACAAACTTTTCAGCATACTAAACTGTTATTAAATTTAAAATCAGTTACAAGTCAATACATCAGGAGATGCTTTACCTGTAAACTCCTCATTCTATGTACCTGCTGCTGGTCAATTCTCCTCTTAAGCTTCTCCAAGCATCACAGAATCTATAAAAAGACATCTGATACTGGACCTTGCTGCCAAGAGATCATGCAAACCCAAAGAGATACTATAAAGGTGAGAATGTCAGAATGTGTATTTCCAGGCTTTCCGAATTTTCACACTCAGAAAGACACAAAAACTTCCACATCTAGATTATTATTGTTTGATATGAAAACTGGCAAATAATGGCATGTAACAATATTCTAAAGTCAGAACATACACACATACACACACACTCAACAATCTAAACCTAGGATAAGAGTGTATCAAACATAAATTGCTTTTAAATTGTAACTTAAGCTATTTTTCAGGTAAAATCCAAGCACTGGAGTTCCTACCTTGTGTAAGAATAAAGAAAATGAAAAACCATGAGTGAGGTGAATGAAACTCCAAGAAACTGAATGCAAAATGCCTGCTCAAAAATAAAGCTACACAACTACGTGACACTAGATGCAAAAATGAACTCGAAATGGACTAAAAACAAGACTTAGTACTATAATCACAAGAGTGAAAACTATAAAAGCCCTTGGGAATAAACATAGGCAATAGTTTTAGATATGACACAAGGGCATAGGCAATATGAGACAAAATAAATTGAACATGATCAAAATTAAAAGCCTGTACTTCAAAGGACATTAAGAAAATGAAGTCAATGCACAGAGAAAAATTTTGCAAGTCTGAAAAGGAACTTGTACCTTTACTATATAAAGAACTCCTACAACTCAATAGCAAAGAGACAACCCAATATGAACAAGCAAAGGATTGAACAGAAATTTCTCCAAGAAAGATATGCAAACAAGCCATAAGCATATAAAAGGATGCTTAAAATGATGAGTTATCACGGCAATACAAATCAAAATCACAGTAAGATGTCAATGAATATCCATTTGTTGATTATAGTTTAAAAGACAAACAACAATTAGTGACAAGGAGGTATAAAAATTGGAGTCTTTATACTTGATGGTGGAATACTAAAATAATGCATTCACTTTGGAAAACAGCATGCCAGTTACTCAAAAGGTTAAACATAGATTTTCTATATGACCAAAAATCTGACTCCTTGGTATCTATCCAAGAAAACTTAAAACATACATCAAGATAGAAACACGTACACAGATGTTCATAACAGCACTACGCCTAACAGTCGAGTAAAAACAAAAGTCAATACAGAATACAGTATAGTCAAGAAATTATTTGACAATTAAAAACATGTTCTGATATATGCTATCACATGATGACTCTTGAAATACTAGATCAGTGAGAAGCCAATCACAAAAACCCAGACATTATAGGATTTTATTTATATGAAATGTCCGGAATTGCAAATTCATGGAGAAAAATAATAGATCAGAAGTTCGCTAGGGGTGGAAAATTTGGGGTAAACGGGGAGTGACTGCAAATGGGTAGAAAGCTTCTTTCGGTATTGGTGAGTATGTTTTAATATTAACTGGGGTGATGGTTGCGCAATTCTAATATACTAAAAATCACTGAATGTTGATGGGTACTTTAAATGGGTGAATTATGGTGTTACTTATGAATTACATCTCAATCAAGTTGGGGTTTTTTAATTGTCTTCTTAAATGTTTACTTTTTACTTTTTTGTCAGGCTCTTTTTTCCTTACTCTCATTTGCTATATCCGCAAGTAAAAAAATCGAGATTGCAAAACAGTATATTTTCACCCAAATTTTCTGAAGGAAAACAATGACAGAAAATAAAAGCAGTGTATCACAATTCTTTTCATATAACCATCAGAAAAGTTGATTGGCTTCCCAAATATCCTTAATAACTCTATACCACTACTTTTCTAAATAGAATGAAAATATCATCTGATAAAATGCTAAGTCTAATAAACAGAGACTCTCTGTTTCATTCTGTTATCATTTTCATTAGTGCACCCTGCCCAAGACAAGGCTCAGGACTTAGAAAAACTACATAAATACCAGACCATGTTATGTGAAGATAACTATTAGTGAGGAATGAATTGGAGCGGAAACGCAGAAATAATTTTAACAGAGGCTCCTTTAATGTCAGGCAGGAGGGGCTGTGCAAGAGGTATGTGGTAAAGAAAACTTTCATTGTCTTAAATTTTAAATCTTAAGACTTTCACAGACTGTTATTAATATCTCCAAGAAAGATTTACTTTTTATTCATTTCTCTTTATAGCTCTGGTAATTTTTGCTTTATATTTGCTATCCAGTCCAGGTTTGGGTTTCATTATATTCCCCAGGTGAACTGGTCCTTGTATCAACATATAACTCTCTTTTCAGTTTTTACTTCAAATCTTTTTTGGCTGATTTTATTAACATTACTCTTTCAGTTCTCATTCAGTTAGCATTTCTGAAAAAGTCAGTAGTGATCAGAGAAGTAGAACCAATACAAATGACAAGAACAAGCAGTTATTGTAGGGATGTTGAGAGAAACTGTGGTTAAGCAGTTCATATAGAGCTCTTCCTTCTGCCTCAGTATTGGTACAGAAGTCAAGAAGAAACAAGGAAGTGAAAATGGGAAGAGCAGAAACAAAAGAACTCATCTCTCCCTCCCATTAACCTTGGTGACTGAAGCCACCTGCTGTACAAGCTGATAACCTTCACCAAAAAGTCCACACTCCTGCCTCAGAATCTCAAGAAGCTGAAGGGGATCCACAGGGGGCTGGTAGAGCTGGAGGCCCAACTGCACCTAAGGCCAATCAATCAGTGAGGGTGTGGATACAACGCAATAGAGCTAACCTTACACCACCTCCCTAGTACAAACACAAGTCCTTCAACTCTGCCTTACAAATCCTATGCAAATTTCTCCTGTGGCCGGCCAACCCTGGAACCAATCTCAAAAGGAATCCTGGGAGACAAAGTTCCAGCTCAGTTGTGCCAACATGATACAAAACCACAGCAGTCTGGATAGACATTTCTTCCCTGTCTTCAATTTTATTCCTTCTGTATAATTATGTTTTATGTATGTCTCTTAGAAATACTTGGATATTTCTTTACCCCATTACATCACCTTTTAATTATCATGTTTCATCTATGTATCTGTGTTGGGATTTGTAACTTTTATAATTTAAGAAACATTTCTGAAGTATTTTATACACATAACTTGTTACTTACCACTTCACCAGCACAGGCAGCCAGCATATGCTTTACAGGCATCAAATATGAAGATGAATTGGTGTGCAAAAAACATTTCACATATTCATAGGTGATAAAAAAGGCAGCAGCTGAAATTTAAAACAAGCCAGATGTTCATAAAATTTAAATCTATTCTCGAACCTAAGAAACTGATTCTAAAAAATTATAGCTCTATTAAATTATGCAATAACAGATAAAGATAATAAATACATAGTGTTACCCCCACCCCTTATCATTGTAGGATTTACAATTATATGCTTGACCCTGAAATTAAAAAATAGAGACTTGATCCCTTCCCCTGAAGAGGCCTAACAGCTAATCTAGCATTTATTATTTGTACTGAAGTCATGACATTTATTTTACACCACTGTAGTCCCCATAGTTCTCCCACCCACATCACCCATGTGAATCATCACTATATTCCCTAATATCCCTCCCTCCTCATATTGTCCCCTCTCTTCCCCTCTCCCCTGCTATATATACTTCAGTTTTGTTATTAGCTTGTTAGTTTTGACTTTTTCTTAATTTTTGATTAATTTTCCTAAATTCCACATATATCACTTAACATTTTTAAGTCAACTTTAAAGAAAAAAATATGAATTTCTGTGATTCAAAATACCTTGTATATGGTTATGAAACAATCAGCCATACGGTTATACTGTTAAAATTGCACGCATATACTTTAACCAACAAAATGTATGCTCCATAATGTTTTATTGCTGATTGTAGGGCAACAAATGCCCATCACCAATTGTGTCATAAGTAGCTTGTTGGTAATGCCAAATGCAGTACAAGCATCAAGTTCCCCAATAGGTGCAGGTTCTTTATTGGTTCTAGCAACACAGACAAACCAAGAAAGGCAAGGCAGAGCTAGGGCTGGAGCAGGGGCTGGAAGGCAGGCAACCCCCCCAAAACCTCCAGGAATCTTCACACTTTCTCTGGTCTCTCTCTCTCTCTCTAGCATTCTCTTGTGCTCTCATGCTATGCATGAGCTCACTCTAGCTGCTCTCTGTGCCCCTTTATCGCCTCTCTCCTAAGCCCAGGTGTACACACTTATACATGCACATATCCACTAGGCCGCATAATCACAGGGAAGAAACAATACCCCAGGTGCTGATCACAGGCTAATGGAGGAAAAAGCCTGACTAAACTCACCGAATACTGGTGCTCAAAATAACCATGGCCACCTTCTGCTGTATTAGCTCACCCTTAGTCAAGGCAACAATCAACTACTTCATATAAACTAGAAATCAAAATCTCGAATAAGCTACCCCATCACCATGAACTCAGCTATGCAAGACAGTCAAAGATTTGCCATCACTGTTAATCAAAAGATGTTTCACTTCCATGAAAGATAAATGGCAAATTCACCATTTGAACATCTGAACATGTCACTATGCAGTTGGAAAAAGAGCTTGATAGTAAAAATCAGTTCTCTATAAAGTCAACAAGATTGGAAACATTCCCCAGACTATTAACCAACAACAGGCTAAATGAGAAAGTATCTTGTCTATGAGAAATGGATAATCAGTACAAGCAGTTTTGTGTATTTAACAAAGATCCCTCTTCCCATGTGCAGTCATAACAAAATTCCTCCTACTTTGGCTCACTCACTGACTACAAAGTTAGATTCCCTCCAACTAAATTCAGCTGTAAATTCTGCCTGCTACACACTCCACCCCCTCCAGAAAAAAAAGGAGGCAGCATACAAGTTAACAGGTTTCCATGGTTAACCACCACAAGCTAGTCTGACTTTGTTGTTACTTTATGAGCAACAAGTTCCTTTAAAAAAATACAAGCCCTAAAACTCTCCTGGGGGACACAGAAGAAAACCCCCATTAACTGGAAATGATGGCACAGTAAGATTCCCAGGGTGGCTCCGAGCAAATCACAACAAAGAAAGGCGGGGAGGGGTGGTGTAGCTGAGACCCACAGGCTGTCATAACTCTTTACAAAACAGAGCTATGTTTTTACAACACAACAGAGTAAGCATCCTAAAAAATAAAGGTCTTTTTCATCTCTTTTGACCGCTGGCCTCTGTCCCTCTCCATCATCACCCTGGCAGAATACACATTCAAATAGTCTATAGCCACTGAATGTTATACTGAAGTACTGTACTCACGCTAGACAACCAATTGCAAAACAAAGTTACCAAATAGAAAAATTTAATTCAACAATTTGCAGAAAAACAAAAAACGATTGTTGAAACCCTGGCACTATCTAGTCAGTTAAATTGATAGTGTGTGGCCCAATTGAATGGAGCAGTCACTCCCCACCCCCACCCCTTTGTGATGGGAATTGAAAATAGGACTTCACCATGGTGGGTGTGGTCTGACAGAAAGACCACACAAGAACGGGAAGTGCAAGGAAAGAGTAGTGGGCAGATGCCAACATGGTCGGATGCTGGAGAATGGTGGGTCAGGGGGTGACTAGACACAGCCAGAGGCAGGCCTCGTGTGAATGGCTGGAGTGGCCAGAGTGGTCAGACACTCCTGAACAGTGTGCCAGTGCTGGCCAGAGCTGACATGGTCAGACACCAGGGGGCAGCAGGGTGACTAGATGCCACCATGTGGCCAGGCATGTACAATGCTAGCTGAAGAAGCACGGTGGAGCAACTACCAAGGTGGGCAGCACTGTGGCCTGAAGCTGCAAAATGGCAGGCCTGGGGAAAAAAAGGTATGGGACAGCAGAGGGAGAGATGAAAGGGTAAAGAACAGAAAGAAAGGCTTGTTTTCTTTGAAAGCGAGAAAGCTGATACCTAGAGAAAGCCAGGGATTTGGAAAGTTGGTTTTGCATCAGTATTTGTTGAAAAAGTTCGAAGAAATTTGAAGAAGCTGAGCAGCTCAGAAAACTGGAGAAGCAACAAAAGAAGACTTGGAAAAACTTGGAGCTTAAAACTTGTATTTTGTGTTTGCAGAAAAATTGGACTTTGTGAGATGCCTGCCTCTGGTTAGGAGGGGCAAAAGGGCACCATAATAAGATCAAAACACCATTTTTCTCTTTGCTCTCAAATCTTTATATAAATCCTGTGCTCACAGATGGACATTTAAATGTGAACCCAACCCTCATAGCTTATTACCAGGTTTAGGGAAGAATGTTAGAGCCTTTGGGATTCTCTTTTTAGGTTTTTAATAACAAAGAAACACCTGAATTTCTCCTCTTTCCTTCCTTCTCTCCTCCCCCAGAGTGACACCATTCTTTTATCATGCCCTCCTAGCTTGAGGTGAGTCCACTCATACATGAGCACACCCACTGGGCCCAGGCACATACACGATCATGGGGAGGGTGTAATACCACAGAGGTTGACCATACATACTAATGTGGGGAAAAGCCTAACTCATTTACCAAACACAAGTCAACATGAAGGAATTTATTATCTTAAGAAGAAATCAAACTCCAGAATTTAAGAATTTGCTGAAGCAAATTTTTGTGAGGGGAGGCAGAGTGGTTCTGTTTATTTGCTTCTGATTGCCACCCAAAGCATCAGTAAACAATTAAAATAAGTATTGGAAATTTTTTAACAAATAGCTTGAACACACTGATCATAAAATAAAAGGGTCATAAAATAAAAGGGTCATAGGCAACATAATATGACTTCAAAATCAAAAAAAAGAAAAAGCAAGACAATGGAAGGATACCATCCACGAGGAGGAGGTTAGTGGGAATGAGTGTTAACAACTAAGAGGAATTTAGTTAAAACAGGAAGGTTTATTATCTCTTAGGTTCATGTGTTCCACAAGAATCTTCAAGGTAGTAATTATTAAACTCTAGAAACACCTAGGAAGCTACTAAAACTCCTGATACCCAGGCAAAGCTCAGGTCAATTAAATGTCCAAGGTTGATACCAGAGTCCATATTTTAAAGTGTCCCAAGAGATTTGTGCTCTAAGGCATCAAAGTTAGAAACACTGTAAGGATTTTAACAACAATAAAGAACATGTTATTATTGTTTAAAAAAAAGTCTCATATTTTTTTCTATTGCAAATAAGGTAGAATGCAACCTATAGCAGTAGCCAATTCAAAATTAATGGGTTAGTAAATAGAAAACAAATTAGGAAGATAAGTTACTATAAAAAATTGCTTTTATAACAGTGAGCATATCAATATAATTTTTACCATTAGGAAAGGATCCAATAGCAGTAGAAGGAACACCAGCATATACTCCACGAAAACCACCAGCCTTGTAAAATCCTTGGGGACTCTGCAGCCTGGTTTTAATAGTATCCAGTGGAAATAATATCAAGTCAACAGAGACACCTGCTACCCCACCAGCCTTGAAAAAAGAGAAAAAAAGGTTACAATAACATAAGCTCTCTGCCACTTGGGAATAAAAAAGTCATCTTCAAGGTATATTTCTCATACACATCAATTTACTGACTACTCTGACACAGTCAAAGGGCCTTCTACCTAAAAACAGAGACCTTCCTAGTAAACTAACAATTGTTATTTTTGTATTTATAAATTGTAAATGTTTTGAGTTTTTTTAATGAAGTTTAAATTCACACATGCTTCAAAAAAGTTAACAAGCAAACAAATTCTACCCAGGAAAGTGTTCAAAGTCTCCTTTCCTATTCCTAAGAAATGAGGTAAATGCTTCTGGTGGTTTCTTATCCTCATGAAGTTACTTTAGATATATACAAGAAATATGAATATGTAGTTTATTTTCCTCTTTTTAAAATAAAAGGTCTATGTAATATGCACTGTATTTCACCTTTCTATATTTTATATTTATTTATCTCAGAGACCTTTTGATAGGGATGCTGTGGTGAGAATGGGGGACCATGGTCCCCAGTATGATAACGCTGCATTAAGATGGCAGCCATTGTGCCATGGTGGACAGAGACTTGGAGAAGGGAAGCCAAATCTTCTTGGGAGAAGGACTGAGAAAGGGGATTTAAGAGAGAGACAAAGAGAAGGCAGAAGAAGAAAGAGAGCAGAGAAGCAGCAGGGAAGCTGGAGGCCTCAGAGCTGCCACTGCCATGTATGGCAGCAGGGCAGGGAAGGATGCCATGCTATGGGTTTCCATCCCCAGCCCGGGCTGGTCAGGAACCCTGGAAAGCATGCTGGAGAAACTTGTGACCTTTGTAAGCTGAATCGGAAACACAGTACTTGAAAACTTGCTTTAATTTTGAAACTGTGAAGTTTAGGAATTGTCTAGAGAACTGAAGAGAATTTGCTGTTGCTGTTTTCATGGTGAGACTTCTGAAGTGGTTGCTGCTATTTATTGTATTGAGTAAGTCTTGCTGGTTTCGAGTCACTTTAGAGTTGAAGCTGAAAGAATGCTAGAACTGTGCCTTTGGGAGAAGGATTGACGATACCATCTTGGTTTCTTCATTGGATTTGAATCTCCTGCTTTTGAAGGAGGAACAACAGCACCATCTTGATTTCTTCATCTGACTTGAAGGTGGGACAGTTGCCTTTTTGTGGGCACATGTGGCTAAGGACCCACATGCAGTTTTCAGACTAGAGACTAAACTGGTTGGTAAGATAATCAAAGGGGTCCTTTGTACCCTCAGTGACTTTTGTCTATTTTGTGTCCTCTTAGTGATGAATCTTGTTTTTGTGTCCTTTAAAGGTTAGCGTGGTCTTGCTACTGCTTGAGCTGGCTGGGATGAACCTGATGAGTGGTTGGGTTTAAAGGACCAGCTGCTCCCACTTATAAGTTTAGGTAAGTACTCCGTTTTACCTCTTTTCCTACTCGATTTCACTTTCCCTATCAAACCAAATGTTACGTGCTTTCTGAGTGGTGAATCTGCATTAAGAGTTTTGTTTTTGGAGGCTTACATTTTGAAAAAGGTATGATTCTTATGAATCTAGATTTGTATTTTAATAATCACACAGTAGGGATTCCTTTAGTATTCTCTCTGTATATTTGAATATTCTGTGATAATTCTTATTGAGTGAATTTTTTTAAGCAGCTAAATTCCTAGAGGACACTAAAATGCAACTTGAACTAGTCATCTCCCAAGAAACACGGTGTTGCTTGGAGAAGCTATATTTTAAGTTTGTACATCATGGTTACTGTGAAACAAACATATGTAAAATATTTTTAAACTGGCTACAACTCAGTCAAAGCAAAAGAAATTCAGAATTTTATGAACTCAAAGACACGGTCAAAGAAAGGTCAATACACAAGGCATCATTTCAAAATGTGAATGAAAATCAGTTTCCTATAAGCAGAAGGAAGGATCACAAAGAGGAAACTCAGTGTATTGCTTGCATAGTTTTCAAAATGAATTGTTAACTTTTCCTATTTTTGAATATTGGGCCACATTAATATAACCTATTCAGAAAGGTAAAATACACATTAAAATTATATTGTCATGGAACAAAAGTAACATTCAAATAGATAGGCAAAGGTCAAAATGATCAGTTGTTTCAATCCTTTACTTTTACAAAATGTTCAATGAATACACAGTTAGTGCCTAGCAAACACTCTGCTTTATTTACCATTCACCATAAAACCATTGCAAGAGTTCACTGTAAAAAAAGAAATTACTCTGTTGAGAAAACCAATAATGCTTATCTTTCAATTAACTAACATCAGTAAATTAAAAACTAGTTTACACTAAAAAGTATATTATCATAAACATTACTATCCTACATGATCAGACTGACAGACAATACAGATCCTTAAAGACCTTCAAAGTCTATTCTGTGAAAGACTAAAGAACACAAAGAAGTACAGGAGAAAAATCAAAAGTAGTAGTTAAAGGATGACAGATAACATGGAATTTTTACCTGAATATCAAGGTTATGGGGTTATTCTAAGTTATGGGAAAAGGTTAACAAGTGATGAGAAAGTTTTGTTTATTTATTTATTTATTTTTAAAGTCAATCATTTTCACCATGATTCTCACTTTTTAAGAGAGTGTGGAAGAATGGTGAGAACAAAGAGAGATGGGAGTAAAATGGTGGTGGACTAAGAGTGAATTGATGATGGGTACTGAAGGGGAAAATCCTATACTTCCAAAGTATTAATAATGCAAGCCAATGTTATCTCAATTTGGAAAAAAATAAAAATAAAAAGTTGCTATGATTCAGAAAATTGAATTTCTATAAAAATAAATAATAACTTTGAGATTTGGTATATATATAAAATATTTTGCCTGTCTCTTCATTTTCTCAAAACATGAAGAAATCTAAAATCCTAATAAAACTAACAAATGACTAGATTCTTTAAAAAATGTTGCACTTCATTTTAATAAGCTCTTTAACCTAAGATGGATTAGAGAGATGCTGGCCATCTACTGCCAAATTGTAATCAATAAGTTAATTACACTTTTTTATCTATTGAGTTACTTTGCACACATTGATTCACTAACCCTTCTTTCACCAGAGTTATCCTGTGAGAACAAAATGACCAGATTCAATCTACTTGTATAATAAAATCTGAATCAAAAGTTACTGATTGCTTTTGTGGATTTCAAACTTCTGTAACTCAAATGTCATTTAAATTCATGAGACTGAAAAAAAAAAGATAAAAAGAGAATAGGGAAAAGAAGAACACATTACTAAAGCCACTAAGTAATATATTTAAGGTTTAAACAAAAACTTGAAGAAATGCTTATAATTTTGCACTAATTTGACAAAGAAGAAAAAGTATTTTTTGAAGATAGAGGAAAAAGTTTGAGTGTACTAATTATCAATTAGGTTGTAAGAAACACTTCCAAATTCTTTTATTCTTCAGTGTAAGAAACTTTTATTTTTCATTATTTATCAAAAGGAAAATTATTTGTTACACGATTTATAGCAGTTTGCACTGAAAAATCTTAAGACCTAGATAATACAAAAAACAAAACAAAACAAAACAAAAACCACTAGAATACTACACCTACATAAGTTGCAAATCTAATTCCAGCGAAAAATTTGCTGAGGTCTTGATATCACATAAATGATAAAAAATGCATCTCCACCTTAATAAGAATAAATGCAAAAATTACTGGCAGGTGGTAGAAAGTGTCTACTTGGTGCTTTGGAATTATTACAATGGGATAGTTTAAAAAGAGTCAAAATTACAGGTTATAATAACTTTATTTCTCATAGGAGGTTACCACAACAAATGGGAAGGGAGTGGGGAGAGGGGAATCATTGTTGCTTAACTAAAGAACAAAACCAAAACCACTTGCCCAATTTATTAATTAAAATCATCAATGGCAGCTAACAGAAACCAATAGCATGGCTTCTTTGGGGACTATTCTTCCTTGACATTTTCAGTTTTCCTTAGCGTAAAGAAGACACCACTGACTTTGACTATCTTGTCTGAGAACTGCTGTTTGTTGCCTATATTTGCCTTCCTCCCCATTGACCTCATTCACTGGCCCTGCAGCATTCCTGCTCCCTCATACATTTATGGAAGTTACCCTTTGAAATGCAAATCTCAATTTCAACATGCCACTTTTTATTCTATACATCTTCCAAGCATTCTAACAGCCTGAGCGAATAGCCAACAAGACTTCAAAGTTCTAGACCCCATTTTTCTGCACCCTTAACCTGTAGCATTACCCTTTGCTAAGTACTCTTACCACTTCGAACTCTCTTTTCATCTAATTCACATAATCTTCTCAAGTCTAGTACTCTGTAAATATACTTCTCAATCCCCAGGCTAAGTTTAGACTCTCCTGGTTCTACATGCTGATTACAATTTTAATCCTGTGTTGAGCATCTGGCCATCTATTCAGTGTCAGTATGTCCCACTAGGCTGAAAGAAGCACACCTGTTTTGTTTACCAATATGCTTCCAGAACCAGTACATAACAGATGCTACATAACTTTTGAAGAATGTATATATTAATGACTGTAGTAAAGGGCAGCTAATTATATCGTTAAGGTACTACATACTACATAGCAACCTTTAAAAGGTACATTAAATTTTTAAAAATTACAAAAGACAGGTCCAAAACACTGTATGTTTTGCTCCAAAGAGAATCATAAATTAACCATAAGGACACTACACCTGAGTCTGTGGCTTGGGGCAAAACTGGAACACCCACTGGACATAGAAACTAATACAGACAGCAATAGAGGAGACAGAGAATCACACTTCACTGAACAGAAGGATACTGTCTGGGAGTGGGAGGGATACAGAGGGCAGGAGTGCCAGCTCATCTTGGGGCCCTGACAAAGGAAGAACTGAACAGTATGGAGGCACACCACATACTAAGGGGGAACTGGCCAGTGCCTGTAAAAAGAATAGTGAGTGCACAGGACGGTACTTCCCTTCCCCCATTCATTAAGACTGGTACTGCCCTCAAAAAATGCATGAGAGGGCCCAGATTGCAGATAATTGCAGATTGTGATATTCTTTATCACAGATAAGGAAAGCCAGGCGTGGTGGCACGCCCCTGCAATCCCAGCTATCTGGGAGGCTGAGGCTAGGGACCACTTGAGTCCATGGGTTCAAGACTACACTGGGCAACATAGTGAGACCTAGTCTCTAAAAAAAAAAAAAAAAGACTACCAAAGAACAGGAATATTTATGGTAACACAAACACAATCAGTTTGCTTTCCCTGCCTGCAAATACATTTTGCACTAATGCCTGGAATCCTCCAGACAATTCTCCTACTTTCCAATTCAGTAACTGAAAAAATAGGTCTTAGTACTGACAGAAGCCAGCAAAGGCCCAAAAGCTAAAATTAAATCAAGTAAAACTACAGCACCACCTTTAGAGGAAAAAAGGTAGTAAGTTTTATTATGGCTCCATTTTGGAATAAATCACCAAACTACACACACACACCAAAAAAGGACCAAATAATCTCCAAATGAAAAATACAAATTGTCAATAAAAATATATAAATATTTCCCTATCATTCATCAAAAATTTTCCCAAATTAATCAGAGAAGATTAAAAATAGGAAGATTGTTTTTGGTCACTGTTAGTGGAAATAATGTAATCTACTGATGAACAAGTTGGCAAAACAAAATTTTAAATAATAAAACCCTTTGATCCAGCTACTTTATTCCTAAATATTTCTTCCACAGAAATATGCAAATATATACACAAGACTATTTACAAAAGCACTGTTTATAATAGTAAAAAATTGGAACTAGCTTGTGGGGCCATTCACAGGGTTCCCATTAGATAAATATGTGTTATCTAGGAATAATGGAGTACTACAGAGTTTTTAAAAGAATGAAGGTGACCTATACTTCTATTTTTAATTAATCAAGAAAACTATAGAATATATGCTATATAATCCCTACTTTCAAATAAACATATACTTGTTTAGTCAGAATTCTGGAAGCATACACATTATATTGCTATAGATTATCACCTCTGTGGAAAGAAATTTAGGGTGAGGAGTATTTCTAGTACCTTAATTTTTAAACTGCTCAAATTTTGCAATGACTTTTACAAACATGAAAGTAAAGTTATTCAAAATAAATACTCACCAACTCTCTACTCCAGATACCCTGATTCACTGGTTCCATTTGGTACATAACTCAATAAACTAATAATACTACCCTAAACTAATAATCTCTACCCTATACTACCTCTCCAGCTTTATTTTACACATACTTAAAGACCATGAGGCAGACTCCATTTGACTACTGTTTTCCAATCATATATGAAATGTTCAATTCTATATTCCTGCATAAATTTCTTCAGCCTGAAATATCCCTCCGATGTCCCTGCATACGGCAGTCAGCCGACCACCTCTCTCCCAATCCTTGCCCTTCTCAACATATATATACACACAATATGCCTATCAAAATCCTGTTCTCTAGTAAGGCTGTGACTAAATACACATCCTTCCCAATCTCCCAGTTACAATTAAATTGTTGCCTCTCCCATAGAACTTTTCTTATATTTTGCTCAGTACCATCATGTCTGACATGAAGATCCTTCAAAGTAGAAGCTGAGTCAGACTTTTTTTTTTTTTGGTGGTTTTTTTTTTTTTGTGTTTTGTTTTTTTTTTTTTTTTTTTTTTTTTTTTTTTTTTTTTTTTTTTTTTTTTTTTTTTTTTTTTTTTTTTTTTTTTTTTTTTTTGAGACTAGGTTTCGCTATTTTTGCCCATGGAACCGCAGGCTCTTGTTACCCGGGGTACCACAGACACAAGCAATCCCCAGGCTCAGCTTCCCAGGTAGCTGGGATTACAGGCGCGCGCCACCACACCCAGCTATTTTTTTGGAACTAGGTCTTGCTACAGGCCCCAGACGGAACTCGAACTGCGATCCCTAGCCCTGGCCACTTCATAGGCTGAAGCTTACAAGCACGAGCCACCGTGCCCAGACTGTGTCAGACTTTCTAAATATCTAACCCAGTATTTAGTATATAGCAGGGTTCATGCAGTTGTTTGTTGGTTTAACTCAAGTGGAAACATGAGATGACAAGAAAGCACTTGGTGGAAAGACTAAATGTTCAGAAGATAAACTGCAATAAATCACTGTACAGTTACATCTGCTGTGTTGGCCACAGAGCTGGTGACTAAAAGTTAGTGGTATGTGTTAGCTGCTATACCTTTTACCATTCCACAGTCACTCTACCAGCTTCATGGTATGGTCATGGTGATTCTCCAGAAATTCACCTTCTGATGGAAAAGACTTTATAGGGTGCAAAGACTGTATAGAAGTAGTAATAGTTCTACAAATTGACCCAGACCTCCTCCTTTCTCCAGAAATTCTTTCAGATTAAGTTATCAACTAAGACCACAGCTTTGGTATCAAAGAGCCCTAGTTTCAATCTCAAAAGTATCTCCTTAGGAGACCTTAGGAAAGCTATTTAAAAGTTCATAAGCCTTCATTTCTTCACACATAAAATGAAGAAAATAGCAGTACCTATACTTCACCAAGTGTTTGAGAATTAAATACAATTAACTGAGCTAAGACTATATACTTAGTAAAATGACAGTCATTAATAATCAATATATGTGCTATGTTTTTTTAATATTTTACTATAAATATCCTTTCAAGACTGCTGATGTCATATTCTGACATGCCAATATTAAAACTCACATAAAAGACCCAGGCATACTTTATCAAAGACAGAAGATTACATCCACATTTGAACACACTAATAAATTTTTATAAAATCTGTAAATTCAGGTCTTTCATTAGCAATGAATTAAAAGCTCTCCTCAAATGAGGAGAGTGCTCTAGACAAGAATCATTCATGAACTCATCCAACTTAAATCAAAACATCCAATGAGTTGGCCGCGGTGGTGCATGGCTTTAATCCCAAGCCTAGGACAGGAGGCTGAGACTGGGAATCACACTTGAGTCTGCAGGTTCGAGACGTGTCCAAGGCAACAGAGCGAGACCTAGTCTCAAAAAATAGCTGGGCATGGTGGTGCATGCCTGTAATTGCAGCTACCTGGGAGGCTGAGGCTGGGATCACTTCAGTCCGGGGTACCCTGAACAATGAAAGTCTGCGGCTCCCCAGGCAATAACGAGACCTAGCCCCACCCCCCCACCAAAAAAAATCCAACGCATGGGGAGAAAAATACTAATTAAAAAATCTTAGGAAATTCTAGTACTCAATTTTTTTATGACCATTGGATTTGAATGTAGAGGTCAATTATTAAAAAGCAGAATGCAAACTTAGGACCAGATATATGGGCTATAGAAAAAGTACTCAAACAGCTTGTTTGATAGTCATTTAAATCATTAAAGTATGCTTTAGTTTTGTAAATTCATGAAGGAACCATAGTTTTGAGGCACTCCTACCAGAAAGTACCAGAGCAAAGGTTAACAACACCTGATTTGTATAGGTGGAAAAATTGTGGACCCAACTTTTATCTTTTCTCTATTTGGCATTTCATTAATGTTATTCAAATTCTGCCTGTTGATCACAAAAATATTTAAGCTACATATTTCAACAGCTAACATTTGGTATGGAAGTGGTAACAAAAGCATATTAATTAGCCATGTACAACTACATTATCAATATTCAACTTTTCAAACATGCTCTCTTATACTGAAGAAAAATGAAAAAAGAAAGATAACCCCATCTCCCAGCATTTCAGATGCAAGAAAAATGCCTGAACCACAGCAGCAGTTCTCATCTGTGGTGCCAGATGGATATGATTGGTGGCTCCACCAAGGATGATGTGCATCTCCATGGATTGATCAAAATTAAGAATACACTATGTCTAGGTGCCTGCCAGCTCAACAATAACAAAAAAAGAGCATTTTCACTCTGACTGAACAACCAGAAGAAATAAATCACACAAAGCAACATTGAGAACATGAAGGGTAATTTCCACTTCCTTATAAATTAAGCTAATGCCTCATCATCAAATACTGATTTCCTTTACTCCAGAATAAAGACCAGGAGGACAACTTCCAGAAAAGACATAGGGCAAAGGAAACAAAAAAGAGAGTGGATGAGATAAAGGTATGCCCAAAACTTCATTCTTTTCTTATTTTTTCCTCTGTTTCCTCAATTCACTTAAGATGTCCTGGCAGCAGAACCCACATATACAGTTGCCCTCAAGATCTCTTCTGCCAGTGGTTCTCAGGAAAGATCAAGTAAGAAAACACAATGTGAGTATTATGGTATTATGGGAAAGTTTTTTCATTATTTTTAATTGAAATAACAGTAGGTTCCCCCCACCCCTAAATGCACCTAATATGAATCATCTCACTATAGACCAAAAAAAGTATCCATTTTGAAAAATGGCAGCTCTCCTGCCCACCTGTGACGAAGCAGGCAGTTTTTCTCTCTTTTTCCTAATATACCTGTCTTTAAAATTTGAAGAAAAAAAAAAGGTAGCCACTTTGTGCAGTACTGACATGCAAGAAATTTCAGGTACCACAACACAAATCTTGCAATACCATAGTGCAAACTTCAGTTAACAAAATGGAGAGATGAAAAAGGAAACTGGCCAACAAAGACGGATGCACAGCAAATAAAGGAAAAGTAGTAACACTTAAAATAAAAGTTAAGTCAAATGTAGAAATATCCTGGCTGTGGGAACCTTAACACTGTTTTCATTTGAGCAAATCTAGCTATATAGCCAAGGCGCTTTATGAAAGTGAATTTATCAACATAAGAGGAAAGTGTGACAAAAAGGATGAAGATGTCCCAGGAGTTGTACCAACAAAGACTTTCACATTAAAGGAACTCCCAGAGACATTTTACATAATTGGAGGTACCCAGGAGAAAATGTTGGAAATTGATTCAAACTTATGGAGCAGTATTGTACTTCACCATGGCATAGAAAAGAATGTTTGTTTTTTTCTCTGTATTGTACATTTTAAGACCAGAAGACAAGTACTATTTAAATTACTTGTGATGCAGTTTTTACAAAGAAATTTTGTAATTTTACAAAGAAACTCCTGTTCCTACTGTTTTTAAATTAAATGCACTAAATACTAAATACTAGTTTTACTCCTTCCATTTTATGTATTCATAACACAGTAAGAAAGTTTGAAATACACTGATGAGCACTTTAAAGACTATGAAATAATTTTAACTTTCCTCATCAGTTATTGAGACCATTTTGAATGATTTCACTTGTAAATTCATTTACATAGTCCAACACTACCATGCAAAGTGAGGACTGCACACCGCACAGCACTCACACTTTTTCAAGTTCTTTCATCTGTCAATTAGGATTGGTTAAAAGTAACTACAGTAAGGACATTTTTTTGTTTCATTTGTATACAATGGCAGATCAATAGATAAAATACAAGATTAGTGAAATAGTTAAATCATGGAAAAAACAGGCAGAATGGAAAAGAAATGTGATGAAGGGTATGTTACTGTAAGGTGAGTTTAGTCAGGCTTTTCCTTCCATTTCCCTGTAACCAGTACCTGGTTATGTTGTGTCTTCCCCAAGACTGTGAGGTCCAGTGGATGTGCACATGTGTAAGTGTACACACCTGGGAGTAGGGGAGAATGGATAAAGGGGCACTGAGAGCATGAGAGAGGATGTACATAAGCATGAGTGATCTTGAGCAAGCATCCAGTGAAAGTGTGAAGATTTGGGGGGGCGGGGGCAGCTGGGGGCTCACCAGTCTCCAGGGCCCTCCTGGCCCTGCCCTGCCCTGTCCCACCCTGCCCAATGTATCTGTGTAATTAAACCAACAACCTACACAGATTGATGAGCCTGATACTTACAACTGGCAATGAAGACTGATTGCATTGCAACTATTTTTCAAAATCTAAAGTACTTTTGTAATTTGAAAAGACTAGAAGGAAAAAGGTAATGCCACCATCAAAATGATTTGGTTATTATCTTGGGGAATTTCCAATATAATATTTTTTATGAATGAACCCAGATGCCCCAAAGTAGAAAAGTGAATCAGAAAGCTCTGGTATAGGTACACAATGGAATATTATTCATCAATCAAAAAAGACAAACTTATGTCATTCCAGGCAACATGAATGGAGCTAAAAGAATAAGCCAGCATACTAGAAGAAATAAACCAGAAAGAAAAAGAATGATACTGGATGGTCTCACTTTATATGAGGGATATAGGGAAAACAACCAAACAAATGGACAAGAAAAATTTAAAACCAAGCTGGCTGTGGTGGCATATGGCTTTAATCCCAAATCTAGGACGGGAAACTGAGACTGGGAATTGCTTGAGTCCGCAGGTTCAAGACCCGCCTGGGGATTCATAGTGAGACCTATTCTCAAAAAATAACTGTGTGTGGTGATGCGCACCTGTAATCCCAGCTACCTGGGAGTTTAAGGCTGGGGATCGCTTGAGTCTGGGGTACCCAAGGCAACGAGAGTCTGCAGTTCCCCAGACAACATAGTGAAACCTAGCCTCAAAAAATAAATAAATAAATAAATAAATAAATAAATTTTCAAACCAATAGTCAGCAGAACTGAAGGGGGGGTGAGGGGTGGAATGAGTACAAAAGATTAAGTTCACAGGCAACAAGGTGGTGAGAGAAACTCAGGGTAGACAACAGTGCAATAAAATAAATAAATTAAATTAAAGATATATTTTCCTAGCCCATAAACACTAAACTCAGCCGGCTTTACCTTTCCAACATTTTATCTACCTTATGGCCCTTAGCCACTGGACCTCAGCCACCACTTTGACATTCTAAGTTCTTTCCACCTGAGCATTTTCGTACTGCAGCTCCCTCTAAACTTCCCCTATGCTCACCAAAATATTTTGCATCTTCCAATCTTAGGTCTTAACTTGAGTTTCACACCCTCAAGAATTTTCTTACTCTGCCAATTAATGTAATTCCCCAAAATTATTCTTTTTTTTTTTTTTTTGAGACTAGGTCTCGCTATATTTTTGCCTGTAGAACCACAGGCTCACATTGCCCGGGGTACCACAGACTCGAGCAATCTACAGCCTCAGCTTCCCAGGTAGCTGGGATTACAGGTCCACGCCACCACACCCAGCTATTTTTTTGGTATTAGGTCTCACTACGTGCCCCCCGCAGGACTTAAACTGCGATACCTGGTCCCCGCCACGGCTTCATAGGCTGCTGCTTACAGGCATGCACCACCATGCCCAGTCTCCAAAATTATTCTTAAAAAAAAAACAAAAAACTCAGCATTTATCAGATGGGTTTGGTTTATTGGCCTCTGTATCTCTAAGGGCTACCACAGTGCAAAGTAGACAATACATGACAAAATGAGTAAAAATGATATGTCTTTAGGCAGAGTGAAAACTATTTTCCTTGAAAGGCTATCCATTGATACTGACTTTACCCTCTGTATCTATATTGTTATATAGATACATAGTAACAAATACAAACTTTAACAAAATAACTTTTAGAAGCACTGTTCTTTGCTTGTTTGGTACTCACCTGCTTTTAGCAACTGCTACAGTTGCTGACTTGAGAGACAGTGTCCATAAGCATTCAATGGCATCTGATTCCACCTTATACTGCCTAGACTGAAAACTTAACTCTGATTTACAAATTAAATAGATTTCACTTATGTGATTTTGTATAATTTATTTAATTTCCCTGTATCTCAATCTCATTTGGAAAACTAGGATAATAACTAAATGAGACGTTTGTAAAAAGCTCACTCCAGTCCATAGCACAGAAATATATGTCAAAACTGTTACTATTATCTCAACAGTTAGAAAAACCTCTTAAAAGTATAAACATATTTCTCTGTATAAAACCTAGTCTGTACAAATCTATATTTAAAACCATAACCCCCAAACAAATGTGGCAGAGGCACGCACCCCTTTCACATCTTTCCATAACACCCTGAAACTAGCACTGATGTCAATCATTCCATTTACTATTCTTTCTCTTATACCTGAGCTTTGTGAGCAGGTCTACCTTGTTCACCTTAATACCTCCAACAGTTGCAACAACATTTGATAATTAAAAGGACTCTCTCCAGGCCTCCATTTTCCCCATAGAAACTTTTAAAATATTATTTGTTCATGGCGTGCTCCTGCCCATTCCACCCACTTTCCAACGAAAATGGGGCAGCCAATCTGTGTTGTTGTTCACTGATGTATAAAAAACCCTCTACTGGACTACAGGAGATTTCAATATTTTAATTAAAGGATTTTTTGTATTTGGGGATGTGTGTTTAACTTAGAACGTGTTGATTCTCACAGTTTTCTCAGAAATTAATGCTGTCTTGTCGGCTCCATAATGCAGCTATCTCTGCTCAATATGCACACAAAAAAAAAAAGTTTAGGTGCAGAGTAAAAGGATTAATCACACGCTGAATGAAATGACAATCATAGTCTTGGTAAATATTTGAGTAAGCGTTTCTATTTTGTTACACATATTCCCTTAATTCCCAAGTTGTCCAGAACGTGAGTATAGTATATAATTAAAATTTATTTTCTTTTTTACCTAAAGATAAAGCACAGTACGGAAGACTATAAATCCAGTACAAACCCCTTGCCAACCCAAGTCATTCTGTGGTGTTTGTCAAAATTTGGCCTTGACACCACACTAGGCGGCGGCCTGGTAAGACCTACCTATGAGTGACCGGACGACAGTTCAGGGCGCAAAACCGGAAGAAAGTGCTAGTGCAGAAGCTTCTGCAAGCTTCAGTGAGGGAGCCCTGCACTCCAAGCGCCCCACCCTAACGTCGGTACTCACCACCAGCGAGGTTGTTAACCCAGGCCGATCCATAGTTCCGCAGATTACGTTCAAGATATCACTGGAGGCTGATCCGAGGAGGGTCCCAGCGTCTTGCACTGGGCGCCGCCATCTTGGAGGCGGATCCTGTAGTGCCCGTACTTCCGCGACCACGTGACGTAGACCCACAACAACTACACGTGCAACTAGGGAAGCTGAGCCTGGAGCTGCGCGGGGAAGGAGGAGCGGGGAGCTGAGAGTGTAGCCAAGTTTCGCTTCTCTACTCTTCGCGTCCATTCCATACAGCTACCTTGAGATTCGCCTGGGTAAAGAAACTCTCGCGAGTAAATGAGCTTAGGCTAGAATCACGAAGCCCGCCCAGAGGACAAGGTGAAGCACGAGTCAAGACCGGAGTAAGCACGGTTCTAACTGAGGGGGCCGTGAGGAACATGACTAATATTAGGCTTTGAAGCTAGTAGTTTCCAATCGGCTATTATTTTGTTTCTCTTTAATTTTTATGGGCACAGATTTCATCAGAATTTCTGTCTGTAAAACACACTCAGTATTATTAACGATCTAGGAGAACTTCAAGTTCCCTTACCCAAGCTAAAAATTAACACCTCCATTCTCCTTACTGACAGTTATCGCTCTTAAAATCATGTACTAGTTCTATATATATGTATATATGATATATATTATATAATAAATAAAATAATCAGGATGAAATGTTGCTCAACTGATTTTTAAATTCTCTGACAATGATCTCCACCTTATTGAATATGGAAATTACCCTAAAATCTGAAAGGCTTGCACATTTCCTGTCCATCAGTTTAGCAAGCCTGTCACATTGAACTATAGTACAGAAGTGTCCTTGCTGTAATTGTCCTCTCTACTGAAGTGGTAACATAATTATAGGTCACCCATGTGACACCTGACATAGATGATGACAGCAAATTATTTTTCTGTTACCACTGTTATATTCAAGGACAAATTAAATTTTTTCCTTTGTTGTACAGGAAATAATGGGAAAACATAAATGTGACTCATAGTCTCTCCATTACAGAAAATGTAAATTAAAATGTTACCATTAAGTGACAAAAAGCTAAGCACACATAAAAATGTTTATTAGTCTTCAAATTAATTCCACCAACATGTGCTAGGATATACATAATGTGAGTCCATGTGGCCTTTTGAAGTTACAAGTATATTGCTTAATTTTATCATGGCTCCACAATTCCTATCATCTGAACGTTTGCAGGAAGTCTCTCTCTCGTCTAAGTTTTTATTTGTTGTTGGTATCCAAATTATTTCTTAATCCTTCAAAGGGTTATTAACTCTTCCCATCCTATCCTTTCTCTGTTCAAAACCCTTGGTTTAGACCTTCAAAGTCATAAATTAATCACTAAACCATTCATAAAAACATTCCCCTAACTCTGTACTGGATATTTTCTGAATAGGCAAAAGAAATTGCAACCATTTCATGTCAGACCCTATGAAGATGACCATTCCCTATTTCTCGTTTAATCCAAGCATTCACTCTGTGACTTAGATATTTAAATTAGGTCTGAATTTAGAAGATGAATAAAGCTAAAAGGAAGTCACTGCCATGTTGGAAGGCAGTGTAGTAGTTTCTTACAAAACTAAACATAAATTTGATGATCTCACAATCACACTCCTTGTTAAATTAATCAAAAACATATAAATCTACACAAAAACTTGCTCATGAATGCGTATAGCAACTTTACACATTATTATCAAAATTGGGAAATTACCAAGATGTCCTGTTGTAAGTGTATGGATACACTGTAATGCATCAAGACAATGTACTCGTTTAGTACTGAAAAGAAATCAAGGCATGAAAAGCTATGGAGGAAATTTAGAAGTACAGCATGAAGTAAAAAGCACTCAGAAAAGGCTATACCTTCTGTATGATTCCAACTAATGACATTCTGAAAAGGCAAAACTGTGGAGATAGTAGAAAAATCAGTGGGTGTTAGGGGTTAGGGGGATGGGAGAAATAAATAAGTAAAGTGCAAATAACTTTTAAGGCACTGAAATTATTCTGATAAAACTATAATAATGGTTGTCTATGGCCATACCACCCTGAATGCGCCCGATCTCGTCTAAAACTATAATAATGGGTACATGTCATACGTATCAAAATTGCTTGATTATACAGTACCAAGAGTGATTTATTTAATGTTAACTATGTATTTTTGAGATGATGGTTTAATGTAATTAATTGTAACAGGCCTTTGAATCTAGAGGGGTGGGGTAAAGGGATACTGATGGTTAAGGAGACTAGGGGTACAATGGCAGAGAATATAAAGGAAATCTATACATTCTGTTCAAGTTTTCCAAGAATCTAAAGCTGCTTTTAAAAAGAACAGCTTTAGTCTATTGTAACAAAAGGAAAAAAAAAGAAATGTACTATTCTTTGACATCCCCATTGTTAACATCCTTTAGAATAGAAGGGAGGGAGGCAGGATAAGTTAAAGTCAGAAAAGAAAAAGATGATGCCTTTGCTGATACTTTTTCTTCTACCCAAATGTTCATTAGCAGATGAATGGATAAACTAAATATGATATACTGTATACATAAAGCTAAATATTCAGTCTTAGAAAGTAAATTCTGACATATACAGTGTCAGAATCTTGAAGATACTTTGTTAAGTGAAAATAAGTCAAGTACAAGAGGGTAAATACTGTATGATTCTGCTTGTAAGAAGTGCCTAGAGTAGTCAAATCACAACACCATGAGTGTGCTTAATGCTAGTTAACTCTACATTTAAAATTGTTGTTTTTATATTTTACCACAATAAACAACAGATATTTTTCTTCAGAGGTGGTGCTCATTCAATTTCATGTCAAAAGTGAAATGTTTCCCAGTGTCACAAAATGTTGACTTACAACATTCTAAATTTAACAAATAATCAGAGTTCTCTCTTCAATGCTATTTTATTTTCATAAGTCTGAGTTGCTAGAAGGAAGTGCTTACAGAGTACAATGTTTACAGAAGTAGTTATGTGTACTTACTTATGCTCATATGTAATGAGCTTTTAATTCATGGCAGTGTTATTTCAGTTGTGTTGATAAAAATATATATTAGCCGTTAGCAGTAGTAAATGATCCATTATACCCTCCATCATTTCAAACTGGATTCAACTTCTAAAACAGTCCTCTAAAAGAAAACTTGCATGAAAAAGAAAATTGGGGTAGGATTTGTGATAATAAACATTTAAAATTAAGTATTTAATGTTTCTAAAATATATACTGTGTCTTCACCCAAATATTCCACAATTAACATGAGACTCATTTGTAAAGAAAAAAGCTTGGTTCTAACTATATATATCTGTTTATATGAAAGTTTAGAGCATTTGCTAATTACTTTAAGAATTTAGAGACTACAGTCATCCTTTTAAAAATAAGACACTATCTTATTCATGAAAGATTCATGTAGAATATTACAACTAAAATGTTAACAGCGGGTCCTGGTTGAACCAAGATCTTCCTGTGAAACAAATTTCAACTGCCCCACTAACAAAACCAATCAAGATACATATGACTGTTTGTATCTGCCTTGTTTGAGGTAAAATCTCTAATTTAGGGGAGCACATGAAGAAAGAGGCTTCAGCTGAACTAGCATGGTCTAAAGAATTGGTGGGAAACTGAGACTACAATTACCACCTGCTAAAGTGACACACCTGTAACTTGTACTGCCACAGCTGTGCATGTCCTTTGCAGGTATGGAAGGCCAAGGAGCTGGACTGAGGTGGCAGTTAGATTTCCCTATGAGGTTTCCCAATGTCCATTTGGTGCCATTTGGTGCCACGTCCATCTACACAGCCTAGACGAGAAGGCATAAGGTTAATGTCTACTAGGTTCCTAAGTCTGATTGTCATTAAAACCTATAACTATCACTGGGATCATACAAATGTATTAAGTGAAGTCTCCTTTATTCTGAAGTGTCTGCTGTCTTATGCTTTACAGTAACATATTCACACTTCCAAAAAATAAAATCTACCCTTCCTTGAAGGATTTTCTTGTAAGAGGTTGTATGTATAGTTTTGCAGATTGTGCATAGCAAGGCTCTAAGAGATGTCAATTACAGTGTAATCTATGTGACTGTTTTACAGATTCTTCATCGCACAACTCTGACAATACTTTTCAGTGTATCTAGGAGTCATACCATGCACAACATGCACAACCATATAAGATGTTCCTGGCCATAACTTAGGGTAAGGTCTGTTAACTCTAAAATGGACTCTGCCTGGCCGGGCATGGTGGCTCGTGCTTGTAAGCTTCAGCCTATGAAGCGGCCGGGGCTAGGGATCACGGTTCAAGTCCCACCTGGGGCCCATAGCGAGACCTAGTTCCAAAAAAAATAGCTGGGTGTGGTGGTGTGCGCCTGTAATCTCAGCTACCTGGGAAGCTGAGGCTGGGGATGGCTTGAGTCCGTGGTACCCCGGGCAATGAGAGCCTCCGGTTCCACAGGCAAAAATAGCGAGACCTAGTCTCAAAAAATAAAAATAAAATAAAAAATAAAATGGGCTCTGCCTTGGAGTAGGAAAGCAAGGATCCTGTGAAAGGTGCTCTTGAGGCACATTCTCTTATGTTTTTGGTTCACTTGAGTTTACTGCATCTATAGGAGATGGTCCCGAACATGCTAACAATATCCCAACTCAGGAATTGGGGTCTCTTGCCCTCTCCATGACTGTGTTCTTCTGCATGATGAGAGCTTTATAGGCATAATCCAGAAACGTGGATGAATAAATGCCAGCTTTAGTTCAAAGCCTTTAGTCCAAAGGGGAGATATTCTTCATGTTCCCATACTTTCTCAGAATTTCACCAAAAGAATTGAGTCCTACTTGTGCATAGTACAACCTGCTCTGTGATGCTTGCTTAATCACATTTCTCCCTTTCTTGACTCATTTGTACCACTTTCTTATATGTGCATCCAAGAATTATCTTCCTATGCCACTACTCCATCCCCAAAACACTACCTGTGTTCAGTCTTTGTCTCAGGGTTTATTTTATAAGAAATCCAAATTAAGATATTGTTACGAATAAATCAACTTTAGCTGATTCTGTAACTTGAGTGGTGGTTCAAGGCTGAATGAATGAATGAATGAATGAATGAATGAATGAATGAATGAATGAATGAATGAATGAATGAAAAAATAATGCTCCCACAGGGGAAATGGACTGCTTCCACTGATCAGGAAGGTGGGAAGCAAGAAGAGGTAAGCTGCAAGTTTTCATGACTCAAACTACATGTGTGGCAATGTTACATAAGCTCAATTCTCCCTCATGAATGCTACGCAGCATGCTCACAGATGTAAATGGATGCTGCTTTACACAGCATGGATGTAGCAAATACTGTCATATTGCATGATGAAAAGTATAAGACCTTTTGCATTTCAATTTTGAAATGTGTCCCTTCACCTCCTCATGCCCTTAAAAATGTAACTGCAAACATTCACATTCTGATCTTAGACACAAAGCCATGAGATAATCTAATTTTGGAGAGTGCATCTGTTTTCTACACAGAGAAAGATTTAAGACTCTGGGGACAGGGAATTTTAAATTCATTTTTTTGTTCTTTAAAATCATTCCTTTATCTCCAAACCTCCCCGTTATTC
Source organism: Uropsilus gracilis (assembly GCA_004024945.1). Lineage (NCBI taxonomy): Eukaryota > Metazoa > Chordata > Mammalia > Eulipotyphla > Talpidae > Uropsilus > Uropsilus gracilis. The sequence continues at coordinate 87,077 of PVHY01003924.1, forward strand.
TCTCTCTCTCTCTCTCTCTCTCTCTCTCTCTCTTTCTAATTCAAAGAGGAATACATGTGCAGTGACTGTGAAATTGACACAGTGCATGCACAATCTCAATAAACAAACACAAAAACCTTTCTGTTGCACATGGCTAGCTTCATTTAATTGGTGAAATGTTAAAATACTGTTGTACTGTATAACCTAACCTTTTAATTTTTGAAAGAACTTAAACAAAAAAAGAGAAAGCTTGAAATTCTTCCTTTTTTAGCAAAGCACACAACCAAACATTGAAGCAGTAGAATCTGTTTTCCAGAATTCTTATTTCCATCTCAGAATCCCTTAGTCAATTCCCTTCCCCAACCACTAATCACACAGTCTTCCTCTTTACAGTCAACAGTCTAAAATATAAACTGGTTAATAAGAAGAGTAGTTTAATATATTCACAGCCACAGTTACAAAGACTTTCACTTTGCCTTATTGTGCATTCATTCTAACATTCATTCATTTCCTGATTCTAACCTAAAACCTGTTGCCATCCTACATCTGACACTCCCAATTATCATTTAATCAATACCCTGACTCTGAAAAGGATCTGATGCTGCTCCTGATACTGACCTTGAATGCTACTAAGATTGGCTCTGAGTTTCCATATGATATCTTGTATACATTAACTCTACTTTTGTCTAGATGCCTTGTAACTCATGAATAGAATGTGCTTTTGAGAACCGTGTATAATTCCAAACTTGTTTACACTTGTACTGATTATCTTCAAACACTGCTTTGATTTGTGTTAATAATGTCTAACTCAAAGTTGCAAAGTATAGTTGAGAAAAATGTGTAACTTTGTTACTGATTGTTTATTGCTTTTTTTTTTGGTATGCACACATACAACTTTCAACTATATATGGTTTAACTTGCATAAAAATTCTCTGTTAAGAGCAGTGGAAATATGAACTCACGTTCACATGACAGTGTGGGTTACTCATAGGAAGAAAGGAGAGTTGTGATGAAGTACATTTTTTTGTTTTCCTTTTTTCCTCAAATACATCTTTCAAATGTCTCAGTTTAGACAAACTGAAGACAAAAAGAAGTGGTAATGAAAAAACTCATGTTGATGTAAAATAAGTCAGCTCAGATATTCCTTTCATAAAAAGACCTTATAATTTGGAGTAAACTGAAATAAACCTAAGCACGACAAGACATTCATTTCAAAGGCATATTCTTAATAAAGGAATAAAAATATAAAGCACAGTTTATAAACTGTGTTTATATAATACCAATACCAATTGATTCTTTATTTCTTAGAATATCAATGATTTTGAAAATATGCAAAAGTATTAATATATATATTTGTAGTCATTTCCTCAAAACTTTCAACTAAAATGAGAAAATGCTCATAAAAAAATTGCCTGAGTGGTCTTTAACTTTCTATCCTCTAGGTGTCACTTATGTCTACAGAAAAAAGGAAAAGAATGATTACTTCAATTAAAGTTAATATTGATATAGGTATTGATTATACTGGGTACAAGAATTAGAGAGTTTCTATTTGACTTTCTATTTTTTAAAGTTGTTGCAGTTCATTCACATAATACATGTAGTATGTATGATATATGTTGCTTATTTTACATGCTGACAAAATATATTTTAAAACAATTAAAAATTTAAAAAATATAATTTAATTATATGTTTTATGTCTACAATCATAGAATTGGCCCCATTTTTAACAATACCCAATCTAGAACAAACTACTTCTTTAGACGGTCCTCAAATCATCCAACAAAAAAAAAGACAGAACTCTAAAATACAGACTTTTTAACACCATATTACAGAATCACCTGTGATGTACTCTTCCTTAACGCAACTAGTAACAGGTCCTACTATTCAGTCACAGTAAACTTCCTGGTGTGGGTAGTTACTGTATGCCTATGGGCAGTGTGGCAAGTTACAGCAACCTAATCAACAACCTAATGAGGTACAACTCTAAAAGGAATGCTCCTTTCAAATTAAGTATATGTATGAAACTTTATCACCCCAACTCAGTGTCTGTCAGTAGGTGGTCTAGAACACCTATATCACCAGTGATAGAGACCTTCCTTCCAGGCTTTGACAAAGGAGCTTGAAAAGTGAATGCTTTGCTGATGAGATTGGAAATGTGAGTAATGGCCAAAGCATAGTTTGATATCTGATTATTAAGATAGATATCTAGTCAGCAGACACTTTCCCCCTAAAGCCAAAAATCCAATAATGTGTTCATCCCTGATGCTCCTACCTCCCTGTGATTGATGCTGTGCGATAATTCTATCAATAAAACAGGCTGGGATCTCGCTAAGATCGACCATATCTGCCACCTTGCTGCTTCTTTATCAGTGTGTTGTCACTTCCCTGAACTCTGTTTCTATATTGTTATTGCCCTGATGGAAAAAGTGGCCTCACCTGGGAATCCCTGATTGAAAGGCATTGACAAGTCAAATGCAAACATGGGTACCGGAGCTGTGGAGTAAGCCTGCCAGGGTTAGAATGCCTTGTTTTTGCCTTTTCCAATTTTTAAAATAATAAATTGATCCTTTTGAAAAACGAATAAGCTGGATGATTTTTAACTTTCTGTCTGCTGGGTATCTTTTATGGCTAGAGAGGATAAAATCATGGAATATTTTAATTAAAGAGGTTAATTAATATAAATATTGGTTATACAAAGCATAATGATGCAAAGATACACAGATCTACATATAGAAACTGAATTTTAAAGCTATAGTCAGAAGCTTTAAATTCTATTTGTGGATTCTAACCGTGTCAAAATTCATACAAATACATATCTATCAACTAGATCAATTATGTAACAATTTGATACATAAATGATATGCAGAAAGAATTCGATCTTTTACGTAAAACTACTATTTTATGGCCAGCTCAATAGAGGTTCCTTTTGTCAATTATTCTTAGTTCTCAATGCTTTTTGCATCAAAACTTTAGAAACTCTCTTAAGTAGCTCTGACCTATATTATCAGTGTGAATTTTTAAATGCCACCGCTGACTTCAATTCATCCACAAAACATAAACCACATTACCAGCAGGGGGAGACGCCGAGCGTGAGCACGCTGAGATCCGCTGCAGGGCCCTGCCTGACATGCACCCGCCTAGCTCAAGGGCACTTTCTTGAAAGGACTAATGGGAATCCGATATTTTATCTAAGCCCCGGCAAATCTCTTATGTCGTTCTTTTATGAGAAGGGGGACACAGTAGATCTCCCTGCATCCTCACCAGGCTGCCACTCCTGCCACTAGCCCCACATGAACAGCCAAGGTCCATGGATAAGTCTGAGCACTCAATACTCAGTGGGAGCTTTTCCCCAAAGCTCAGAACTTGTCAAGAGGGATGGCCGGGCTGTTTCACAATGAGTCCAGACCATCCCAGGCCCTAGAAAGAGGAGGTAGCAATTCCCTCCTGCAACTTTTAGATGCCTTTACTCTCTAGTAAGCTGTAGGGATGCACGTGAGGATATATTGAGGAGCAGTGGGAGGATGGCGTGCCAACAGAGTTAAATTGACAAAGGATGCTGAGTGCAGTACAAACTGCAATCCGTTACTGAGTCACTGATAAAGGAAATAGGGAGTAAACAGAAATGAATTGCAACTCTCACCTTTTCCACTAAAGCAGAAAAAGGGTAAAAAGGAATAAAAGGGTAAGAGGCAGTGTCAGCAGTCCATGTGGACCTGGGACCAAACCACTTCTCCCTTTAAGAAATGTTTTAATTCGCAGAATAAAGAAAAAACATGTGGGTCCTATAAAGGGTTGATCTTGTAAGTATGAAAACTAACAGTAGTTTGGACCTTGAGAGTTCAAAGTTTTCTGACAGCTTTATTAATTGGCTTTAGAATTCCATTTGTTCTCTCTAGTGTTCTTGAGGACATATAGATGATGAGGTCAGGGAAATTTCTCTATGAAAGTATTTAATGTCAGTATTAGTAAAATGAGCATCTCTCTTACTAGAATTAAAGATCTAAATTCCCAGATGGGAAAATAAAACCAGGCCACACCTCAAGTGTAGGCATAGCTCTTCAGCAAGAAAAAACTTTAGTGTACCCCAAGAATAAAGGTAACACTACAATTCATGCAAAAAAGCATTTGTATGGAGCCCATTTATGTATAAAGCCCATTTATGTATAAAGGAGCCCATTTATGGACCTGGGTTCTTATCTACAATCCACCTGGGCCATTTTACCAATGTTATGTCATAGGCTTTATAAGACTTTATAAACTTGATAAACATCCTTGGCATCTACATCTAAAATTAGGCCACTATGGTGGGTTTAATATTGTTGCTGTTATAGCTCTACTTTGTGGGTAATGTCATGAGGAACTTTTATTAGACTCCATTTTTAAGTGTTTGGACACTACTAATCATTTTAAGATCTAATGAAATCCTAAATTGAATTAAGGACTTGTTTTTGAGAGTTAATAACAGCCTCTTTGTATTTCTCTCAAATTTTCCTATGTGAATTGAAGAGTATCTAGGTTAATGTTGTTGGATACAGTGATCAAGCATTGCTGGTCTGGGAGAGAGGGAGGACAAAATCAGGGGACAGGGATGGGGCAGATCATGGTGATGGTTCATGAATAATATGGTGATGGGAGAATGTTGGGGTATATAACAATGTAAGAAGAATATATATAATCAATTATTTAAAAAATTGTTAGGTTTTTGCTTTTGACTTTTAATTTTTGTTATTTTTGCAGGTAAAGCATCTAGTCCTTTAATGTCTTGTTCCATCAGTATAGGTTTTCTCCAAGGTTAATGGCACTTGTTGCTAAATGATTCTGAATTTGTGGACTAACTCAAAACACATTAACTACCATATTTGAACTTTTATTTTATGTGAGCTGGTATGTGTGGATGAGAACAATTATGCTTATCATCTGAACTTATTTATCTTCCAGGCCAGCCATGGCGCATGCCTGTAGGTGGCAGCCTAGGAAGCCATGGCTGGGGCCAGGGATCACATTTGAGTCCCGCCGGGGGCACGTAGCGAGACCTAGTCCCCAAAAAATAGCTGGGTGTGGTGGCACACACCTGTAATCCCAGCTACCTGGAAAGCTGAGACTGGGTATTGTTTGAGTCTGTGGTACCCCGGGTAACGTGATCCTGTGGTTCCACAGGCAAAAACAGGGAGATCTAACAGGTAAATTTTATTCTGATATCATTGTTAACATTGAAGAAATAAAATTAGGTCAAGGAAACCCTTGGAAATCACTAAGAAAATGGTTGAAAGATATGCAAACAGCCTGAGTATTAACTGTTACCAGTAATTAACTATTGTTAACAAAAAGGAATGTCTATTGAGCTAGACATAAAGTAACCAGTCATTTCACCTTAAAATTCCTTTCTTTTAAGTTTTTATTTTCTTATATTTTTGTTCAATATTTTATTTCCCTCCTCAGGTGTAGTCCTCATAAATCTTCTACCACCATTTCACCTGTGCAATATCACCAAGTTCCCTTGTGCTCTTCCCTCCCCTGTTTGGATCCCACTTCCTCTCCCTCTCCTGCTATATGCCTTATATTTATAGCTTGCCTGCTAGTCTTGACTCCTTTTTTAGCCCCCCCTTTTTTTTCAGTTTCCCTATATTATTTATATAAATGCATCCATCTGATATTTTTCCCTTTCCTTCTGACTTATTTCACTAAGCATAATCCCTTTGACCTCCATCCATGTTGCTATGAGTGGCATGAATTTATCTTTCTGATCACTGAGTAATATTCCATTGTATACACATACCACATCATGATCCATTCATCTGTTTTGGGGCATTTAGTTTGTTTTCATATCTTAGCTATTATGAACAGTACTGCAATCAATATAGAAGTGCCAGTTTCCTTCTGCATTCATGTTTTTTCTAAATACTTCAAATTCTAATTATGTTCTTTTGTACATTATTCATGTAACAAATCATAATAAAGGATATATGTCTATTCTCTATGTATCAAGACATATCAAGGTATAAAACCTCTAAATAAGTCATAAAGATAACTGTCAGGTTATAAAACAATGTATCATCTTACATTTATTATATGAATGAACTACACAACTTTTGAAAATGAAGTCACATTGTGCATATGAATGAACTACACAACTTTTGAAAATGAAGTCACATTGTGCATATGTATCTGTAGCTTTCCTCAATGCTTGTACCCAGTGTAAATGCTATCTATACCAAACACTATCTTTCCTCTTTTTTCTCTAGACATAAGAGAGACAGATGTAGAGGACAGAATGTTAAAAAAATAACCCCAGTAATCTCTTATAAACATTTAAGGACACAATGAAAGTTAGTGACAATGTCATAGTCAGTGTGATAGTCAGGTTTATGGTGACATTCAGGCTAAGGTCCTAGTTGAGGATCAATGAGGATGAAGGACATAGTCTGGTAACATTTAAAGTCTAGGGTAAAGTTCAGATTAAAGATGAGGTTGAGGGTCGGTACAAAGGATAAAGGACACATAAAAGTCAGGATGAGTATAAGAATCTGACTCAAACTTAGAGTCTAGTTATAGATAAAGATAGTAAATCAGTTAAGACTAAATAAGTGTCAGATTCAAAGTGTTCAGGGACAGTGAGGATGAGGACCACAATCAAGATTAGACACTATTCAGCATCAAATTCAGGGTCAAGGCCAGTGTTATGATGGAAATCAATGAGAGGTTCAAATTAAGGGTCACAGTTGAGTGAAGAAGAGAGGCATACTGGAAAGACACTTGTCTGTATCAAGATCGAGTCAGTTTTGTGGTCCAAGTCATAGTGAGCATAAGGGTGAAGATTAGGATCAGATTCAGAGGGAGTGTGAGGAAAAGGTTTAGGGAGAATAAAGGTTCATCAGGATAAAGGAGTAGCATTAATATAAGTCCTATGATTAGGTTCAGGGACATGGTGAGGGTCTGGGTGAGAGTCAGGTCCAGATGATGGGCAGGGAGAATTTCAGAGTCAGATAAGTTTCAAGATCAAAGATAAGATTAGATTCAGGTAAGATGATGTGAAGGCCCAGTTTAATGCAAGGGTGAATGTAAAACCACTCACTGTCAAATCAGCCTCCCAGTGAGTTTGTGCAAGCAAACCCCATTTGTGAAGGTGAAAACCCTATTTGCACAGAAAGCTAACAGTTTCATGGTCCTCTATGTCCCTTACATAGACTTATTGCTTTAGGTCTTTGGAAAGGTCTTCCTGAAGAATTACAGACTCTTAGAACCCAACTAGAACACAAATTTGCCTTTATGTTTCTACACCCCTCCCTGTCTCTCAGACCCAATGAGCCAATATCCTGGAAATGGTTCCAGCCTCCTAAAGACATTTAAATTCTCTATATTGGATTTAGGGAATGAATACTTGAGGATTCCTTGGCCTTTAACCAATATTACACCTTCCCTTTCTGATTAAATGATACACTGGGAAGATGTATCTGGCCAGTACTGGCCAGTATTAACCCTCGTGCCCATATCTGCTCTCTGTGCCTCATTTGCCTCACCTGTAAAATCAGGGAGCTGGAGCATGGTTTCTTGCAACTCTTTGGGGAAGCTTCAGGTACTGACTACTACCAGATTTTAGGTCTTGCTTCTTTTCTGAAGATTCTGTAAAAGAATGGTTCTCAGTTTTTAAAGTTCATCCCCCCAAATGGCCAAAGCTGTAGGGTAATGATCTCACCTCAAAATTCAGAGCCAAGCTCCTATCCCATTGGGATTTATGGCAACACTTAGACAAATTTAAGGTTTAAGGATATTGTGCATTTTTGATTTCTGTAGCTTGTATTATGTGAGTAAGAGATATTTTGAACATTTTTCCAAATATAAAAATTGTGTTAGGAAATGTGCTTTTCCCAACAACACCCTATATCATACTCCCTAGAAGCACTCAGCAGACTTTCTCAGGCTGCCCTATTCAGGTTTCCATTCACTTCCCTTTTGGGAATCACTGCTTTAATATCGTTTAAAGATATTGATCATCTGCTCCAACATTGACCCAGTTTTCTCTTTTTGTCCTGGTTGTCTGTGCTGGGTGTCCATTTTCAGATAAGAAAAGAAAATGCTATTAAGGTTCTATTTATAATATGTCCTTGAAAGTTGATTATTGACTTCAGCCGAAAAGTGGCAGGTAGAGAGAGGAGACACATAGCAGAGGTCATGTGTGAGAACAACAGGGACAGGGCAGGGAGATAAGCATGGGCATGCAGGTGTACTCCCCAACAGATGCTCATGCACACACAAACACAAACACACACATGGCATCCATAACAAAAGAAGCCCCAGAATTCCAGAGGGGAAATGCTAGGATGAGGATAGAAACTTGATATTTGGTATAAAGAACACAAGAGAGGGAATTAAGGAATAAGTGAAGAATTCAGAGAAATAGCAGAGAATGAGCAAATCACTAACCTTGGAGTTAGGAACCTTAATTTGAAGGCTGACTCTGCTTGATTTACTTGATTTATTAGAAATTTGAGCTTGGGCAGGTTTATTGGCCTCTCTGAATTTTGGTTTCCTCTTTCCTCAATGGGTATAATAGCTCCTTTCCCAACTCATGAGACTGCTATACAATTCAAAAGAAATAATGTTTAAAGAAGAACTCTGTAAACTGAAAATGCTATAAACAAAGAGTCTGTCAGCATCATCATGTAGCATACTGTAGAGTGGTAGGATTTTCTAGAGTTCAGTTTGCAACCACAGTGACATGTTCTGCATAAATTGAAACATTTAACCTCACAACAATCTCACAGCTACATACTATTATAAGTCCTCTCCTACAGGTGAGGAAACATACAGTAATTTGCTGGAGGTCACAACCTACCAAGCAGGTAGCTGGGATTGAGCTAGGGTCTGCTGGGTTCAAACAGCCTATTCTCTTTAACCCCCTGCCACTCTCAGCCCTTAATATGCATCTTGTGACATTTAAATGTTATTAAATGATCTTAATGATATTAAATCTGTCTATTGGTGTTAAAAGATATTGTCTTAGTCAGCTCAAGCTGCCTTAACAGAATACCACACACTGGGTAGCTAAGACAACCTTTTTTTCCCCTCGTAGTTCTGGAGGTTAAACATCTAGGATCAAGTGCCTACAGGGTAGATTTCTGGAGAGAGCTCTCTACCTGACTTCTGAGGATACCCTTCCTGCCTTCCTCTTCCTCACACGACCTTTTCTGCTTTCATCTGGGGAATGTGGGGTCCCTGGTGTCTCCTCCTCTGACAAGAATACTGGTCTTGTTGAATTAGGTTCCCACCCTTATCACTTCATTTAATATTGATTATCTTTCTAAATGCTTCATCTCCAAATACAGTCACATTGAGGACTGGGGTTTCAACATGTGAAATGGGGGAGGGGAGCAGCAGGAGGGTGAATTTTAGTCCATATAGCTATGTAATAGACAAGTGCTCCATCAACTTTTAAAAGACTTCCCATCCCCGACCCCAAGGGGGATTTTTTAGAAATCTTATCATGCCCAAAGCAGCCAATGCAGCAAGATTACTTCAGCTCTAAGTCCTACCCAGATAAACTGCTCTCCCATGATTCCCAGCACCTCTGCTGTAAAGGAATGAAGGTTTTGTGCAAAATATTTAAAGCATCCCTGCTCTTTCCCTGCTGCTAAACAGAATCCTGAAGAAGTGAAAGATCTGTCCCTTCTCCCCCTCTTGCCAAGCATTACTATTTATAGTTGCTGGCACTGGAAGGTCTGAAGGAATCAAGAATTTTAAAATCCTTTCTGTGGGTCTACTGCTTGCACCCTCTCCCCTTTCTCTAAACCTTCAGGCACTTTTACTCCTGGCTCCCATGGGGTTGGGTACAGGGAGAAGGGAAGCAAAGAGAAAGATAGATTTGCAGCATACAAAGCTGCAAGTCCTTTTAGAAAAGCCTCAGAGGAAAATAAATTGTGACTTTATCCCTATAGTGTTTTCTTTTTAGGTCTGCTTCTGTAAGTCCTCCTGATCTGTCTCTGAAAACTTACAGAAATAATTTCATATTGACTTTATCCTTGAGCCCTACTTCACAGAGATACTGATGAGTATGAGGGCAAAGAGAAAAAGGCCAGAAAGGTTTGTTGCCTGGATGCCAGAAACCATTAAAGTGTTTTTGCAATTCATCTCCCTGCTCCTAGCAGCACATGATAAATTACCAGCATCAATCTATCTAGCAGTATCAGGCTTTGGAACTTGTGAGCCATATGTTCACGTCACTGCTTTGTGCAAATAGATACTTTAAATATGCATCGATCTGGCACATTTCATGAGTATTTATCAAAATTCTCTTGTCTCCCAACACATATATTAATAAAAAAAAAATACCAAAACCAAGTTGCAGACATGCACAAATTTCAAATTGTAGGCTTAGTTTGTAAATTTAATGAAGGCTATTTGTAATCATAAAAAGAAAAAAAAATAGCCCAGTAACCAGATACAGAGAATAAAGCTTTTTATGCAGTTTTATATATAGATGATAGAGAAAAAACAGAAATATGATGGAACTTGATTTATTCCCAATAAAAATTCTGAATTGAGCATTCAGCCATCAATGAGAAAAAATATGCTTTACTTAGGGAACCCTATCTGTGTGACCATCACATGCTCATATTTCTCCTAGTGCTCATTTCACACTTTTTGAAAAAGTAATTAACATGTTTTTAAAAATTTTTATTACTAAAACTTCCCTGTTGACTATCATAATCAACAATAAAAGTTTTTAGATTCTCTAGACACTAAAACTAGTAGTTGTATTTCAATTGAACTAATAACAAATTAGAAAAATATCTGAACAAATTTATTTATATCAAATTGGCAATATTGATTATTGCTTCCCATTGAGTTTATATAGACTGCTTTAATTCTTTTTCAAAGCTTTGAGTTCACTGAATTTTATTAGAAGTCATCTAAAATGACTTTCACATTTATTTAATTTGAAAAAAATTTTAAGAACTTAAATAAGAAAAATATTACAAATATTTGCATAGTTTCCAACCCAAATGAGCAATGTTAAATATTTGCCAACTTCCAATCTTTTCTTAAAATTGCATAACAGAAATTACAGATGAAATACTTCTTATATAGCTTGCAAGATCCATTTTCCTGTCTACTTCCCCAAAGGAAACCACATCATGAATTTGGAAAGTATCCTTCATTCCAATAAGTATTTCATCCAGTAGAAGTATATGTGATTTTTTTTTATTTCTTTAAGCAATTATAGAAACATCTTAGTATACCATTCTTTTTTTTTTAACTTTTTTATTTTAATATATACATATATATATATTTCACATCAACCACTTCATTGAGGTGCTGGGGGTCCCCCACCACCTCCCCTCCCTGGCTACTCCAGCTGGTCCCCTCCTGCAGTTGTGTACTTTCATTTGGTTGTTCATATATTAGTGAAACCATTTGGTATCTGTTTTTTTCCTTCTGACTTGTTTCTGCCAGTATGATTTCTTCTAGGTACATCCATGTTTCCAGAAAATCATCGAATTTGTCATTTTTTATTGATGCATAATATTCCATTGTGTATATATACCACATCTTTTTCATCCAGTCCTCTTTTTTGGGGCATTTGAGTTGTTTCCAAGTTCTTGCAATTATAAATAGTGCTGTAATAAACATCCGAGCACAGGTGTCCCTTTGTACCCACATTGAGATCTCCTTTGGGTAGATTCCCAGAAGAGCGATTGCTGGGTCAAATGGTAGTTCCATTTTCATTAGTTTGAGGGTCCTCCACACTGCTTTCCATAGTGGTTGGACCAGTTTACAATCCCACCAGCAGTGTAAAAGTGTTCCTTTCTCTCCACATCCACGTCAGCACTTGTCGTTGTCTGTTTTTTGGATGTGGGCCATTCTTATTGGTGTAAGATGGTATCTCATTGTGGTTTTGATTTGCATTTCCCTTACTGCTAATGATGTTGAACATTTTTTCATGTGCCTAATGGCCATTTGAACTTCCTCTTTGGAAAAGTTTCTTTTTAGATCCTCTCCCCATTTTTTAACTGGGTTCTTTGCTCTGTTTTTGCTAAGTTGTGTGAGGTCTTAGTGTATCTTTGCTATCAGACCCTTGTCGCTTATATGGAGGGCAAAAATTTTTTCCCACTCAGTTGGGCTTCTTTTTGTTTTTTCTTTTGTCTCTTTTGCATTACAGAAGCTTTTTAGTTTGATGTAGTCCCAGCTGTTTATGTTTTCCTTCATTATTTTGCCATCTATGGATGTGGCCAAAAACGGATTTCTGAATTGTAACTCATGAAGGGTTTTACCCAGGTTTTCCTCTATGTATTTTATGGTTTCGGGTCTTAAGTCTAAGTCTTTTATCCATTTTGAATTAGTTTTTGTACATGGTGTGAAGGAGGTGTCTTGGTTCATTTTTTTGCATGTCTTGTTCCAGTTTTCCCAACACAATTTATTGAAGAGGCTGTCTTTGTTCCAATGTAGGTTTTTCACTCCTTTGTCAAAGATTAATTGATTATATATGTGTGGCTTTATTTCAGGGGATTCGGTTCTATTCCATTGGTCTGATTGTCTGTTTTTATACCAGTACCAGGCTGTTTTAATTACTATGGCTTTGTAGTATAGTTTGAAGTCTGGAATAGTAATTCCTCCATTCTCTCTTTTGCTGGTCAGGAGGTTTTTAGATAATCGAGGTCTTTTGTTATTCCATATGAATCTCTGTAATTTTTGTTCTATATCTTTGAAGAATGTTGTTGGAATCTTTATAGGGATTGCATTGAATTTGTAGATTGCTTTTGTTAGGATAGCCATTTTGATGATTTAATTCTTCCAATCCATGAGCAGGGAATATTTTTCCATTTCCTTATGTCTTCTTCTATCTCCTTTAGCAGAGTTTTGAAGTTTTCCTTATATAGATCTTTCATGTGTCTTGTTAGGTTTACCCCTAGGTATTTTTTTTTTTTTGGTGCAATGGTAAAGGGGATGTTTTTTTTTAATTTCTTCTTCTTCTGTTTGACTTTTTGTGTAAAGGAAAGCTTCTGTCTTCTGTGTGTTGATTTTGTAACCAGCTACTTTGCCAAACTGGTTTATTGTTTCAAGAAGTTTTTCTGTGGATTTTTTTGGGTTCTCTACATATGGAATCATGTCATCTGCATATAATGAGAGCTTCAGTTCTTCTTTCCCTATCTGCACTCCTTTTATGTCTTTCTCTTGTCTTAATGCCCTTGCTAGAACTTCCAGTACAATGTCGAAAAGTAGTGGAGAGAGCGGGCATCCTTGCCTGGTTCCGGATCTTAATTGGAGTGATTTAAGTTTTTCTCCATTTAAGATGATGTTTGCTGTAGGTTTGTCATAGATGGCTTTTATTATGTTGAGATATGTTCCTTTTATCCCCAAATTTTCAAGAACTTTTATCATAAATGGGTGTTGAACTTTATCAAATGCTTTCTCTGCATCTATTGATATGACCATATGGTTTTTGGTTTTCTCCTTATTGATGTGGTGGAATATGTTAATTGATTTCGAATGTTGAACCATCCCTGTGCTCCTGGGATAAATCCCACTTGGTCATGGTGAATAATGCTTTTATACATTGTTGGATTCGGTTTGCTAAGATTTTGTTTAAAATTTTTGCATCCGTGTTCATTAGGGAAATTGGTCTATAGTTTTCTTTCTTTGTGCTGTCTTTATTTGCTTTTGGTATGAGAGTGATGTTTGCTTCATAGAATGTGTTTGGCAGTTTTCCTTCTTTCTCAATTTTTTGGAAAAGTTTTAGTAGTGCTGGCGTTATTACGTCTTTGAATGTCTGGTAGAATTCATTTGTGAAACCATCTGGTCCTGGGCTTTTGTTTT
>PVHY01003925.1:0-100627 GCA_004024945.1 Uropsilus gracilis
TGAGAGATCTCTGATTATTTCTTCTGTTTTCTTACTTTGCTTTTCTCTCTCTTTCTCTTTCTTCATTCTTTCTACTTCTGTATCCTCTAGTGTGCTGATTCTTTCTTCTATTTCTTCTAGTCTGCTTTCCTGACTCTTCCCTGCATTTTTGAGTTCTTCTGTTGTTCCTCTTATGCCTTGCATCTCCTGCAGTTTCTTAAGGCCTTGAATCTTAATGTATGACTTTTCCAAATAGACCCACATTATGCCTGTTTTCGACAGCAAAAAAGAAATTAAAAAAAGATTTTCACTTTATAGCAAAAGGGTAAGTAATGTTCAGAGGGATTTTTTTTCAGAACTTGTTCTAGAAGCAGCACCATCCCTAGTAGTGCAAGTATCTCCAGTCAACATTTTCCCTGGAAACTCCTGTATGTGGATTGTGTGTTTTTCTTCTCACTTCTGCCTTTACTATCTTTTAGTGTTAATTTAGGTTTTATGTGTTGCTTAGTATGATTTGGTAGACAATTTTTTGGACCTTAGAATACTCAGGATTTTTTTTTCCTGTCAGTTCTTGGCTTTATGCCATTTCAGCTTATGAAAGGTTTCATGGGGATTCTCTGCTTCCCATATACCAGGGGAACCTGCATTTCTGACACCATACAGAATTTAGGTGATAAATCAGCCAAGTAATAAGTCATAGGTCTAGTCTTTTTCAGAAAGTAAAGTAACTATTATATAAAATTGTTATGGTGTTTTTAGGTGAATTAATACATGGAAAGTACTTATATTAGTGTCATTGTTGTTTCTATTTTTTATTTTTATTCTCCCAAAAAATATTCAGACAGGTTTTTGTCAAAATAACCAGGTGAAGGCCTTTTCCAATATGAGTTATCTTAGTGTCTGAAATTAAGGTAGATCAAGGTCTTGCAGGTCTTGAGGGAAATTGTTAACATTATTTAACAAATTCATAATACCTAGATTTAGGAATTTTTCTAGAAACCTGTCTTTTTTTTACTAGAAAAACTTATCTTAAGGCAGATAAAATACTTAGAGGCAAGGTTTTGTCCTATGAAGTTACTTCCTCATCATATGAAACGCTTTTCTCCTTCATATCCCAGTCCCATTAGCACAGGATATAAACCTGTGCTACAGGTTTATATAAGACAAGGGTTTATATAAACCCTTGCCCTATTTACTTTAGAATTTGTCTTGCCCTATTTACTTTAGAATTTACAATTGTCTAAGTTCTTTGTGCATATTTTATTAAATTTGATCCTTCTTTGAACCATAAGATACATGGAAGAAAACAGGCTACTTACTCCATGGCATAAGCCTCAGAAATACCTTTGTGGACTCATTCTCAGCAGCAAGGAAGAAAGGAGATTATAAACAACTGGGACCTATCAAAAAAGAAAGCTTTTGTGCAACAAAACAGACAGTGGACCAAAAAAAGAGACACCCTAAGGAACGGGAGAAAATATTTACACACCAAACATCTGATAAGGGATTGAAATTGAAGCTCTACAAATAACTTGTAAAGCTCAACAAAAAGAGAGCAGCTTAACCCAAAAATGGACTGAATAGCAAAATAACTATATGTCTTCTCCAAAGAAGACATTCAGATGGTCAACAGTATATGAAAAAATGCACATCATCAGGGAGTGTATATCAAAACCATAATGAGATACTAATTCAAACCTGTGAAAATGACTCATATAAAAAAATGGAAATAAATGCTGGCAAGGGTATGGAGAAAAACAAATTCTCTTACACTATCAGTGGGTATGTAGACTGCTTCAACCCCCATGGAAAGAAGTGTTGCAATTCCTCAAAAGAGTTAAAGTGGTATACCACATGACCAGCAACTCTAGAGTTGCAGAAATATTAGAGTACAGAAATATTAATTTGATAGGAAACCTGCACTGCTGTGTTTATAGCACTATTATAAGAGCCATGCTGTGGAAACAACCTAAAGATCCCAGAAAAGATGAGTGGTTCAAAAGATATAGTATATATACTCAATGAAATACTACTCAGCAATCAAAAAAAAAAACAAAACTCATGCTATTTGTGGCAACATGTATTGAACTGAAAGGGATTATTCTAAGTGAAGTGAACCAGAAGGAGAAAGATAATACTAGATGATTTCATTCATTTATGAAATACAGAGAAACCAAAGGATCAGACAAAAATAAACTCTAAGACTGACCCTTGAAAACAGATAGTAGATCTGTGAGATCCATTGAGGCACAGTACAAATGGTAACCCAAGGCTTTCTATGGAACTGCTCTGGAAACAAGAAACACAGACATTACTACTGTTGTTCTGATGTAGGTGCAAGCCCTAACCTCACACTTGCATTACTTCCAGAATTGGAAGCTTTCCCTGTAATCATAGGGGTACTGAACTGAGCAGGTAGATGTGTAGAATAACTATCCATTCTTTAGGTCACAAAAAAGTCTTTGGACAAAGCACTCTAGAAACAAAAAAATTTAACCTCCAACTCTTGTTAGAATCTTGTTACTTAGAGTTTTCAGCGCCCAGGTTTTCTGTATCCCAGGAGTAATATTTGATTCTGACTCTGGGAATGCTGAACAAAACAAGCCGTTGGATTCATAATGTGGCATCTGCCTTCCATCCTTCAAATTCATAAGAAAATCTTCCCCTCGTGTCACTTGAATAGAGCAGCAGCTGCTAACTCAAGAGCCCCGGGAAAAGTGTGATTGTCTTTCACTTGGCATGGACACCCTGAGGACAGGACTACTGAGTAAATAATCGATTTCACTCCCCTGCAGGGGCTTCCCTGCCCACAGCCCCATCTCCAGGGCTGGAGGAAGGGCTGAGTGAGCGCTGGACTCATTTATGATACTTGTTTCCTAGAATAATTCTGAGCTAGAAGGACAGAAGGCAGCGAATGGGGTCAGTGAGGTGGCTCAAACGCTGCCTGAGTGTCTCATTACTTTAGACATAAAATATCATCCCTTAACACTGGGCAGTGCTGTGTCTGAGTTTGCCTGAAACCCTCCCGCCCAGTTCAGACATAGCCTGAATGCTGGCTCGGTCTTTAATTGTGTTCTCTTTTTCTTTTGCAGCCTCTGAACACGTTGTTTATGCACCTCTTTGTTGCTGTGGATGAGTATTCTGTAGGCTGCTGCAAAGAGATTATTCGGTGAGTGCCTGGGACTTGCATATGGTGACATTGGGGGCTGACTGTCGCACCACAGATAAGATGTGTTAATAAAAAGTGACATGAAAGAGAACACGTGAATAGTTTTTGAAATATTTTTAAAAGACGTGAAATTCCATGAGTTGTTTACTTTGCTTGTAATTTATGGCTATATTAAACTATTGTGTTGAATGGCAGTGATGTTTATAGAAGAAAAGAGTCTATTTCTTTGAATTCTTGCTCCATTCAGCACAAATCTTTAATGCCCATCATTTTAAGCAAACAGGTAGTGCAGCCATCTAAAGAAATGAATTTGAGGGGAAGTAGGGGAAAAGTAAAGTGTCATAGGCATGGCTGTCTCTAAAAATTGTCTTCCTCAGTCTTATCTTTAGACATGTTTATTAACACAGACTGCAGAAGCTTCCTGAATTAAATGGCACATCGAAATATGATAATAGGGGCTACTGATAGATGGCAATGTGCTGTGACAGCCTGCACAGACATTTAGGGGTGTTGGACTCAGCTTTCAAGTCACTTTGTAATGTCACACCAGACCATCCAGATGCCAGGTCAAAGGTTAATATTAGCAGAAATCTGGTCTGCTGCATGAATGTGGCACTCTATTCTCTTTACCTCCATGGGATAAATAGCAAAGGACCTGTGTGGAATTCAAGGAAAAGTAGAGAAGGTAAAGATATAGCCTTGAACATGTTCTTGCCTTTGCAGACAGGAAGAGGAACCCATGTGAATTTATAAAAACTTTGTTTTTTTAGTGACAGCATTTGTCTCAATAAGTTGACAGCTAATGGGAATGCTTTCTTTATTAATATCCAACTCCCTTGTTTTTCTCTTACTAGGACTGTGTTTAGAGCAGTGCCAGAATTGCACTTCATTTTTCTTGTAGTGCCATCCTACATGAGCCTAGGTAAGAATTACTTAGATTACCAGGTAACCCCAGTATATGTATATGAAATAAATGCTTAAAATGATATTTTTGGGAGAGGGAAATAAGAATCATTTCTAGGTACTAAGTGTATAATCTATTTAGTGGATAATAACAAAACACAATTGAAAAGGAAGCTACATATTGTTCTGAAGTTTTAAGTTTTTTCCTTGATAAACTGAGGCTACTTTTTTGTCTCTGTGACTTAGGCTCAACTCTCATCACTGTTTTTGACCAAGTGGGAACTATTCCAAGTCTGAAATATGATGAGGAGTTTGCTGTGCACATATGTCACAGACACAATCACTACCCTCAGTTGCACATTCGAAAAGCTCGGTAAGTTTGGAGGGGTAGCTTTTGACATTTAAGCCTCACCGTGACAGTTACCTTATGAAGTAACTCTGAATTTCCAGTTCTTACTGTAGGAGATTATCACTTGGGTTAGATCGTTTTATAATATCCGTATTACTTTTGGAGATGCTGGCAGTCTGTTGTTCCTTTGATGATACCATTTGCAGGATAGAGTATCCAGTGAGACTCATTTGGTGCTATGTGACCAGAAGAGTTATACATTTAGTACTTGTGAGGGTTGTGAAAACACACAGTACTTGGCCCTACACTGAGTAAAATTTAGCTTTCAAATGAAACAAGCTTAATGACAAATCTTCCTATTGAGTTTTCCTAGTAAAACTCACCTATTTTCTAACAGTCAATGGATGAGGATTTTATTGACCCCAATGATGAGTTTCCCAAGTTGAAGATCCTTATCATGAGTAGCCCACATGGCGTTCTTCTCAGTTCACCAATCTGAGGGAGGTATCTGTGATGGATTTGGTTTTCCGAGATGATCATAACCCTCTCTCATACCTTAAACATTTCCCTAAAATATTGCTTGCTACTCATCTCATCTATGAATGTGGGCAGGTTGTGAGCACCTCAGCCCACACTGAATGATGGAAGGGATGCTCTGTGCCCTTGCGAAGCTAAGAAATTTCTGCCTGGTTCTCTTGAGATGCTTACTTTGAAGGCAATGAACATCAAATAAGAAGTCTGATCACCTAAGATGACTGCTAGAGAGGCACATGTTCATGCCAGGGCTGACAGCCCCAACCCAGCACCTGTTGATAGTTACCAGTGGTTGCTAGCTGCTGGAATGAGCCCTTTTGGCCTTCCAGCCCAGGAGAACCTCTATGTCTCTGCTGTCTAACTGATATCAGACGGTAGCCAGACCAGGGCTGCCCTGTCCAGCCCACCCAAATTTCTGATTCGTGTAATTGGAAGCAAAATAGAAAGGCTATTAGGAAATAAGAGTGCCTATGAAATCTTTCATAGTTGGTTGCCTGAGTTTATCTGCAAGTAATAAATTGTATATCTTGGGCTAACCATTGCTGCATTTTGATGAGTTCTGAATTTCTTTTCATAAATACTGAAATTTAATTTTTTAAAAAGTGAGAGCCTATTATTTACCTGTATATATTCCTATGGTGTAATTGTTGAGAATTTGTAGTAAAGACAATGGATAGAGCTAAATTATGATCTTGGTTCTACTGTTCACTAGATGGGTTACATAAAAAAGGAACATGACCTCTACAGGCCTCAGTTTTCCCTCTGTCAGTGGATTAAAGTGTATATTTACTAGATGGAGATATTGTCATGATTGGGTGATTATAGCAAGACCTTATCACAGTTTCAGTCACATAAAAGTGCTCAAGGAACATATGCAAAGTATTATTGCAAAGAGCTTAGAGTTAAGGTGGGATCAATCCCATCAACTATGAATTGTAATTCTGTGTAGCTTGGGAATGGGCAGAATAGGGAGGGATGAAGACAACTTCATAAAAACAGTCCCCCACCTTTCACACATACAAATCTAAATGTCCAACAACAAGTTAATGCTGTTTATGATTACAAACTGTACATCCACCCACAATGGGTACTATTCAACTAAGTGGAATTAACTAGTTATATATATAATAGCATAAATCAATCTTAGAGAGATTATTCTAAGTGAAAGTAGATAAACAGAAAAGACCATATACTGTTGATTCCACTTTTATTATGTAAGGGCAGGCAAGAACTAATCTGTAGGGAAAGAAATTAGATTGGCAGTTAACTGGCAGAAAGAAGAGATTGGGAGGACACAGTAGAATTCTGGAATGATGACATCCCAGAATGTCTTTGTATATTGATTGGAGTGTATGAAACTGTCAAAACTCTTCAAATTGCACTCTTTTTTTTTTTTTGAGACTAGGTCTTCCTATTTTTGCCTGTGGAACCGCAGGCTTTCGTTGCCCGGGGTACCATAGACTCAAGCAATCCCCAGCCTCAGCTTCCCAGGTAGCTGAGATGGAGATATTGTCAGGCAGGCATGCGCCACCATGCCCAGCTATTTTTTTGGAACTAGGTCTCGCTAAGGGCCCCAGGCAGGACTCGAACCACGATCCCTAGCCCCGGCTGCTTCATAGGCTGAAGCTTACAAGCACGAGCCACCATGCCCGGCAAATTGCACTCTTAATATCTGTGCAATTTACTGTGTATTGCATTTCATCAGTGAAAAAATTTTAAAAGAAAAAAGGCTTCATAGAGAAGGTAGCCTCTGAATCTGGTCTAGAAGGATAGTCAGAGGTCAGTCAGAGAGACAAATTGTGCAAAGGTAGGGAAGTAGGAAATCACCTGCAATGTCTAATCTCAGGCAGGTTTAGCTGCTTTTCAAGGTGTGTGGATACCTACCTACTGGATAGCATAGATAGAACCAGAATCTGAAGGCTTTTTTATTTATTGGGATTTTCATTTTTTAAAAAATATTTTATATATATATATATATATATATATATTTCACATCTTTGTATTCCCCCTGGGTTCACCCACCACCTCCCCTCTCTGACCACTTCACCCATCCCCTCACCCCCAGTTGTGTACTTTAGTTTGGTTGTTAGCTTGTTTTGACTTTTCCTTCTGGCTTTTTGTTTGTTTTTCCTATAGCCCATATATTGGTGAAACCGTTTGGACACCAAATGATACAGGCTAGAATTCAGGCAGTGACAAGTTGAAGAGACACAGGTGGAGGAGTAGGTCAGGGCAGGAACCAGGCTGCAGAGAAATTTTTTAAAGGAGAAGTGCAATTTGGTGGCCAGTTGGATGCTGAAGAATGAATTAGTTAATGGTGACTTAGGGTTTTCAAATTTAGGGGGAAATGGATACTCCATTTGTTGAGAGTAGAAATAATAGTGTTAGATGGATAGGCAGGAGCTGGAAATACAGATCTTCTCATGAGAGTAGACATGAGAATAAATGAGATTGTTTAGCTAAGGGGAAGCTTTTAAAGGATGAAGGAAGAATTTTGAAAGAAAAACATGGTATTAGTGATAAAGAATATTGGAAGAGAGGGAAAGGGGGTGTTGTAGAAGTCAAAAACTCTTAAAAAGGTAAATGCTGCAAGAGAATGAAATAACTGAGTCAAAAAAGAGGCAGTTGAATTTCAAAATTTGAAAAGATACAAGATGAATAGAATTAAGGAATGTATAGGCAAACTGATGGGGAAAATGGGTATAGAAGACAACTTGCCACTATTAGGAGTAAAGGAGGTATTATCACTACACATCCTATAAACATGAAAAGGATCAGGGACTGCTATGGCAACTTTATCCCAATAAATTCAGCAAGTTTGATTAAATGGGCCAATTCCTTAAAAATGTAAACTATCAAAACTCATTTAAGAAGAAAAATAATATCTTGAATAATTAAAAAAAGTCAAATGAATTTTTGGTGAGAGAGAAGGTAAC
This sequence comes from Uropsilus gracilis, assembly GCA_004024945.1. Classification (NCBI taxonomy): domain Eukaryota; kingdom Metazoa; phylum Chordata; class Mammalia; order Eulipotyphla; family Talpidae; genus Uropsilus; species Uropsilus gracilis. The sequence continues at coordinate 7,871 of PVHY01003925.1, forward strand.
TGCCTGCCTTGATGCTAGCTAATCCCCTAGCTTCTATTCCCAACTCCCCCACATCCCATCCTGACTTGCTTTTCTTCTTTCTCTTCTTCTCATGACTCATTTCCCCAGGTTCTGGCTCTCAGCTTTTCTCCAAGCTCATTCCTTAGGCTCCTCTGTGCCAACCTTGGCCACTTAGTCACTACTGCCCTCCCTTTGGGCATTTGGTTCAGGATCTGGTCTTATCCTTCCTTGAAGGGCATAGTTGGAGAGTGGAAATCAAATTTCAGCTAAACATTAAAGAAACTCTCTAGAGAAGTTTGGTGGAGAAAGGCAGCAGAGAGAGGAAGAATGCAAACATAACATAAAGTGATTCCACTTTTACTCTCCTTTTAGAGCATTATTTTGCATTCTGAGATCCAGACAGCTTGTGTCTAAGAAAAAATTACCAAGGAGTAGAGTAAATTCAGGTACAAATTATATACCTAATTTAGGACAGGGAAAGAATTTCCTCATAGAACACTATTTTGCTTTCTTTCTGTTCATAGCTAAATATCACATAATTATCTCCTATAAAATCCTTTTGGTCACAATACAGATACTGATACAAACCAAAGGATATCTGAAAAAAAGGAATTTTGAGAGTAAAATAACATTTTTAATTGATTTCACATCTTTTAAATTGTTTCTGATTTATAAAGTGTCTCTTGTTAGTAGTAGTCAGCAAGGGCAAGTAGACCCTTCCAGAAATTATATTCTTTAAAGGAGTTATAATATAAAAGTATTAGACACAAGTAGGCAGTTTTTTTTATTATTATGAGGAATATCTATAAATTAATTGGTTAGGATCTTATAAGTACTTTAGTTCAACAAGTGCTAAGCTTTGTTTTCATTTCATTTTAAAATTTCATTTTTTATTTCCAGTTGCTAATTAATTTGGGGAATGGGTTTGTTTAATAAAATAAATTACATTTTCAAATAAAATTTTTTAAATAAAACTTGCTCATTTTATCTAAGTATACATACATATGCAAGTATATCTGTACTCTCTATAAATACACACATCTGTGTGTATATATGTGTATGTGTATGTGTGCTCATGATCATATAGTCTCTTAATTTTATTTTCCATTTACTATGATTGCATGCTGTTTCAGCATCTGCTTGAAAAGAATTCATTTAATTAGTCTTTATGGAAATGTGTCATTTTTTTCTATAACAACACTGTGGCAGACAGTTTTGGGGTATGTGTGCGCACATGTGTGTGCACACGTGTATATATAAAACTCTAGGCACATGTTATTTTTTATGTAGGATATCTATCTTGAGTTGAATTTCTAGATAAAAGTACATTAAATACTAAAATCTTAAAAAAGATGCTACCAAATTATTTAACTAGAAAGTTGTCATATCAGTTTATATTCAAACCAGTAGTCATTTTCTTACACCCACACTAATGCTGGATGATTTCATTTATTAAACTTGCTTACAATCTGTTGGATTAAAAGAGCATTCTGTGTTTTTTATAGGCATTTATCTGAACATTTATAGGCACAAAATGCCACTTTACAGCTTCTATTCTAAATAAATAAAAAAGTTGTATTTCAATTCTTTGGCTGAGAGGGGCAGGGATATGACTTACAGGTGAAGGGGAAGGCATATTTCTAAAAGTATTTCCTTAAGTGTAGACAGTATACCCAATTTGTATCTTGAGAATTGTCACTTTTTTGAGTAATTGTAAAAGCTTAAATACTTTAAACATAGATATTGAACTCGACAGTGGTGTAACAGAAAATTTTGTATGTATCTACTGAAACTCACCTATAAAGAGGTATCCTGTCTAAAAAGTTACCTATTTCTTTCACTTTTTAGTTAGGAGGTAACATCTTTGCTAATCTACTCACTGATACTCACTTGTCATTCATGATGCAGGCTACTTAAGAAAACTTACAGGCTGTGCCCAGTCCAGTGCTGATTCCTAGTAAGCATGTGATAACTGATGATTGGGATTTGGTCTCATCCTTCCTTTCCCTTCTGCATTTTATCCTTGAAAACAAACCATGTGTGCTGGATGAAACCTTTCTGACTTCTTCCTGAGGTCTGTCTTCACCTCTTGAGGTGAAATTTTGTCCTTGCGCAGAGCGCAGAATATCTGCAAGAATGAAATCACAAAAGGAATGTAGTCAATGGTAAAGTGATGTAGTTATGGAACATTTCTAAAAAGACTGTTTAGTGTGCTGCACTGGATTCATGAGGAAACCGATCGCATGACAATGCATGCTTTTGCTTGCAGAAGGTGCAGAAGGGTGACACATTTTAACAAGTCTTCCATCTAAAATGTTCAAATTCAAGTTTTTGATGCTTTCCCAGTGCAAAATTTTAGGTATATGGAAAATACATTTATGTAGTATTTCTCTTCTTAATGATGCAGGAAAAGAAAGGTGTTTTAGAATTATGCATCCTCTTAGGATGCTTCATTTCCCTTATTTCCCCACATTTAATTTTGACATCTGTTTCTTCAATAGTTGCTTGGTAATTGATGATGAAGGACACCGTTCTTAAGACTAAACAGTGAAGGGTTTGGGAATAAATTATTCTTCTGCTATTTACCTAATAACATATTCAGAGCCAGCAAATTAGCGATATAATCCCCAGTCCCATATCTTCTATTTACCCATGTGGAAAATTATGCTGTAATCTGCCTTTTCACTTAGACACTAATTATTGAAGTTACTCTTCTGAATTTTGGATAAAATCTGAAATAAAGCAGAACTGTTTGTGGATGCACCTTTTTAATCTTTGGGGGGGTTTGTCATCAATGGTGAATTTGAGATATTCTCAGAAAGTATTGGCATAGCCTTACTGAGGGAAAATCTATTGCTTTCAGGTCTTTGTAGAGAGGGGAGGACTCACCAGGAAAAGGATTAGTGCTGTCAGTGTTGTAATGAGAATGGAGTGCTGCTTTTTTTTGATAACAATTGGTTAACCAAATTGAGTCAACATGATTGCTGTCTAAAAGTGATGAAAAGAACATGTGGGGTTTTTAAAGAATAAAATTGGTGGTTTTGAAAAATAAACTTCACATCTTAAAGCAATTATTTTTATTAAACATCTATCTGATAGTATCCTATCTTTTAAAAATATCTACTTAGTCTTCTGAGCAATTTCAAAATTCAATCTTGAATTAGTTGATGCTTAAATTATGAGTATCTTGCTGCATTAAAAATAAGTGATAGAGAAGTTGTAGAATTTCACTATTGATCTTCTTGATTCCTGATAAGTGACCCAGCAAAGAGAATTTGGTTATTAGCCCAACTGAGTGATAGTGTGCCAACTGAGTGATGGACTTTTGGATCAGATCCTGATGGAGCTTCTAACTGTCCTGGAATGTACTTTGAAGTCATCTATGGTTTAATGTTCTCTATAACTTTCAAAATCATGACTTTTTCCCAAGGAATAGTGGCAAAAGCATTCCAAATCCCATTTTAAGATTCTAAAACAGAATCTATAATTTGGAAACGATGGATTTCATTTTCTTAAAGAAGGCCACTAGAGGTCACAAGAGATCTTGGAAAGAAGAAGGTGCTTTGTTCTACACAGCAAGAAGAAAAATCTAGTTGCTGCTAACTATAGCTTCTGCTAACCCAAGTCAAAACATTGTTGGTGGCAAAAGGTTGGTTAAATCATATTGCACTGCAGTCTTTATCACTATTCCTAAATTCCTATTGATTTCTCTGTGAATTTATTTTTCATTTATTGATTTCTTAAAACATAACAGATATATGCTCATAGAACCTCAGGCTTGAAAAAATGATATAAGTAGCATTTAAAGTGACATCAGAATCATTTTTTCAACAGTACAATTTTAAATCTACCTAGTGAAATGCAAATTCTCTCTGGATGGAGGAAATGCCATCAGACCAGAGAAGAAGGTTGTGCCAGTATTCTTTATGCAAACGTGACTTGCTGCAGCTGCTATATCTGTACAGTCCCAAGTATGAACTTCTGTCAATTTGCACTCATTTCTTTGCCCCCAAGGAAGCAGTGTACCCTCCCACCTGAAGGATGACCTAATAAACCTCTAATATTGTAATTATCAACAGTCTTCAAGTCTACATTGAACCAATCTTAGGGCCTAGATGTCCCTAAGAGACCATGCAACTAGCTGGGAAAGTTCTGCAGGTTTGGGGATCATGATTCTCCTTGAAAGCCCAACTAACTGACATAGCAGCAAGATGAGTAAGTTTGTCTTTTCTTCTTGCCACCTTCCAGGAAGTCAGCAAGAACCTTCAGATTCCTGTTTTTTACTTTGCCATCTTCTGGATTTAAAGGGCACTCACACTCTAAATGAGGTGTTCCTGAGAGTTGTTGATTTTCTTAAGATTAGAATTTAACCCTATTTTCTTTTTGCACATTTTTTCAGAGCCTGATGGACACTTGGATACTTGAACACTGTGTCTTTATGGGCTGAACCTTATGTTGCCTCTAAGCTAGTTAAAATATTTTGTAACTAGCTTCATTAGCTAACACATCATTGCCTCCTCTGTGCAATGTATGAAGTGGAATATATAAAGAGATTTTCACTCAAAGAATCATGTGATTTCCATCAACACTGAAACACTAGGTCACAGATATGACAGGCATGTGATTCTGCTGCACTGACCAAATTCCCAAGAAGTGGTAACTCTCCTCCTGTCTAGCTCTAGCAGGCGGTACCCAGGGCTTCAGAGTGCTCCAGTCTTAAAATTTTGTTTCTGCATTGTTTTTGGTAGCCATGGTGTTTTGTTTCTATGAGACTGGACTTTGTCATATGCCATTTGAGACTCTGTAAGGCTGATGTCATACTTTATCATTAGTACTGGGGCTGATGCAAGATCATAAATTATCGATTACCCCAAGGAATGCATGTAGCAGAACAAATTCCTCTTTATCCATTTTTGGGAAGAACTTATAGGAGAGACTCTGAAACTCCATGATTTCGATGTTTTCTTTTTCTTTTTCGTGAAAGAATTAGAATAGAGGTATGAGTATGGAAAACTTTGAGAATGGGCTGTTCAGGGCTCACGATTAGGCTATAGCCCTGCATCTCCTGATTTTTTTTATCCCTGGAGTAAGATATTTTTGTCCATCATATAGATAAAAGCCCATCAGGTATAGATGAATTTAGAGTTCCCTGTGTCTTGACACGCTTAAATGACATTTAAAAGGCTTTTGAATTATTTTCCCAGAATTTAAAATAATTATCTCTACTAATATATATTGATTCATCTTTTTTTTTAAATGTCTTCATCGAGTAATATTTATTTTTAAACAGTATCATAAAAAACTTTTTACTGAGAGAAACCACCTTTGTAAACAACATCCTCTGGCAAGTTGTTAAGGGAGGAAATGAGTTGTTCTGCAATGCAGCAGGTTGTTCTAGTCTCTGTCAGTCAAAGTTTTGGACCCTCAGGTGGATCCAGGGTAGGGTTTTCAGGTGGTGCAGGACATAATAAGGTCGTGTTCACAAGCAAATGCTTTTGCAAGCTTACAGCCTGGTAGAGTGAGTCAGAGTCCTTGAGACTGCACTGCCCCCTGTCTCCCTCATCTTGTCCTTTTTGTCAAAGAGAGAGACAAAGATTTAGGGCTGATCAATGGACCAATTTCTCAATGGAGCATAAGCAGAGGGATTGTGGAGCTGCTGGTGTGGAACTGTGGGCTTAGTCTCCAAGGCATGCCCCCCAAGACTGCAGGACCTCACCTGAACAATAGGTTTAGTGATTATGGTGATGTCAACCCTATCAGTGCATGTGGGACACTCAGTGAGTTCCTGTCATGATAAAAGTCAATTCCATGTTGGCTGGCACTGCTCCTTCTGCCTGTGTGCTGCAGAATGTGCAGATGTCAAAGGTTAACAAGGTTGACTGTAGAGGGGTAAGGACAGACTTCAGTCAGAAACTGCTGCAGCGGGGGGAAAAGTATCCACTGTGAACTGAGCTGAGCTTTGATCTGTGTAAATCTGACTGTGCCTTTTAAAGGGAAATGAGGAAATGGGAGGGAGCAAGAGGGAGCTTAGTAGAGTTAGGAAAATGAAAAATTACAAAAAGCAGGAAGAGAGTTGGTTCATATGAACTCATCTGGGTTTGCTAAGTAGTGTTTTTTGGTTTTGTTTTTTTTCAGTTTTATTGAAAAATAATCATACATCACTGGATAAGTTTAAAATATACAGCATGTTTTGATTTACATATGTTATGAAATGATTACACAATAAATTTAGTCAACATCCATCATTTTATTTATATGCTATAAAGATATACTTTATCTTTGTGATGAAAATTCTTATAATCTACGCTTTTAACTTTCCTATTTCTCTACTTTTCTATATATCATATAACAGTGGTAGCTGTAGTCATCACATTATATATTAAATCTTTAGTACTTTTTTATTTTGTAACTGGAGGTTTGTAGCTGTCATCACCTTTACCCAATCTTACCTTCCTCCTTGTACTTTTGGCATTCACAAATCAGATCTTTTTTAAAATAAGTTTTGTATTTTTTAAACTTATTAGTTTCCATATGTAAGTGAAATTATACAGTATTTGTCTTTCTCATCTAACTTCTTTCTCTTAATAGTGTCTACCAGTTTCTTATAAATGGTAGCAGTTTCTCTATAGCTGAATAATACTCATTTATCTATGTATACTTATATATATTTCACTTCTTTTTTTAAAGAATTTTTTATAGTACTTTTGGTTTACGTTGTTGTTTGTGTGTTAGAAGTACAGGATCTCCCCTTCAGGTATAGTCTCTGTAGCAAACCCACCACCAAGGTAGCCATCATCCTTCATCATAACTGTGCTTTCTTTCTACCCTGTTCTCATCCTTCTCTTTTCCTCTAGATCTGTGGTCAGATTTGAAGGTTAGTTTTAAAGTTTGTCTTTGACCCTTTGATTAGTTTCTCTATTTTCCATGTATTATAAGTCACATCATCTGATATTTATCTTTTTTCCTTCTGGTTTATTTTGTTTGGCATAATCCCTTTCATCTCTATCCAGGTTGCTGCAGATGGTATGAGTTTATCTCATTGATTTCTGAATAGTATTCCATTGTCTATATATACACCACATTTGATCACTCATGTTTTTGAGCATTTAGGTTGTTTCCATAGGTGTCTGACTACTATAAAAAATAGTGCTTCTGTGAACCCTGTGTAAATTAAATAGAAGTGATAACCGTGGTCCTCCTTCTCTTGATCTTATGAAAAGATCTTATGAATATGATCTTTCCATATTTTACCAGCATTATATTGACTGTAAATTTACAATATATAGTATTTTTTATATTGAGATTGGTTCCTTCTATTTCAGTCTTGTTTAGATTTTTAATCATAAGTGGGCTCTGGATTTTATTAAGTGCTTTCTCTGCATCTATTGATATTATTACATAATTTTTATCTTTATTTTGTTAATATAATGTATTACATTGGTTGACTTACATGTATTAAATTATCCTTGAATCACTATAATAAATCCCATGATGTATAATCATGGTCATGATGTATAATCCTTGTAATATATTGTTGAATTACATACGCTCCTATTTCTGTTGATGTTTTTGCATCTTTGTTCATCAGGGATATTGGTATGTAGTTGCATTGTGCTGTCTTTATCTGACTTTGTTTTAAGAAAATGTAAGCTGTATTAGGGAATATTCTCCTTTCTTGGATTTTTAGAAATAATTTGAGGATGATAGGTATAACTTCTTAAAAGTTTAATAAAATTCCACTGTAAAACAATCTGGCTCTGGGTTTTTGTTTTTGGGGAAATTTTTTATTGCTGTTTCATTTCCCATGCTTGTGATTGGTTTATTCAACTCTATTGTTTCTTCCTGGTTTAGTCTTGATAAGCTGTTCTAGAACTTCATTCATTTATTCCAACATTTCAAATTTATTAACACATTATTCATGGTAATCTCTTATGAACCTTTGCATTTCTATGCCATCTATTGTATTTTCTTCTTCATTTCTGATTATTTTTGATTTTTTCTTTGTTTTGTCTTTAATTTCTGATTGATGTCCTCCTTTTTTGTAACCAAATAAAGGTGTATCTATTTTGTTTATCTCTTCAAGAACCAACTTATAATTTCACTGACTTTTAAATCTCTATTTCAACTATTTTTGCTCTTGTTGTTACTACTTCCTTTTTACTAACATTGGGTCTTGTTTTTCCCTCTTTCTCAGGTTGCTTTAGGTGTAGTATTATATTGCTTATTTGGAATTTTTCTTCTTAATATGAGTTGTCTTCCTGAGTCCCATGGATTTTGGTAGCTTCTGTTCTCATTTTCATTAATCTCAAGTTAGTTTTTTAAATATCCTCTCTAATTCAATAGCTGTTGTAGTACATCGGTCTCCAAATATTTATGGTTTTCCCTGTTTTTAAAAGTAGTTTATTTTTACCTTTATGACATGACCAGAAAGAGTATTTGGTATTATTTCAACCTTTATAATTTTATTGACAGTTGACTTCTATCCCAAAATATTCTATTCTTGAAAAATTCCATGTGTACTTGAAAAACATATGTATACAGTGTTTTTTGGATCAAATGTTCTACTTATATTTGTTAGGTATCTTTTGTTTAATTCCTCATTAATGTTATTTTTTCGTTGATCTATTTATAGTTCTACATAGAGTATCAAAATCTTATAGTTTTATTTTGTTTTGGCCAATATTTCTTTTTAGTTTTGTTAGTAATCACTTACTCATAATACCCATCTTTATCTTTTTTAATTGGGAGTATATTTTATCTGATATAATTGTTTCTGACTTTTATTGATTGCCATTTGCTTTCTTTGTTGGCAAGATTGGATTCCTGCAATTAGCAGAAGGGTGAACTTTGTTTTGAAATCTGATCAACCTGAATGTACCTTTTGTCTGGTGAATTTGGGCTATTTATTGAATTTTGAGAAAAACTTTTTCTTTTTATTTTTTGATATCTTCCCTTTATATTTTGTTTAGGTTCCATTTCCATTGTCTTATGTGTTACTTCAGTTGATTTCTGTTGGAAGCTCTGTTGAGGTTAGAATATGATGAGCTATTTATGTGACTCTTTGGATTGTCTGATCTCAAACTTATTCTGATGGGCGACATTGATACTCTTCACCTCTGTGTGGTACAATTTAGGTGTACGTAGTTTTTGTTTTTTACCTCTATAGTAACAGGGAGTTTAAAAACAGTGGTCAATGGACAACTGGTACAACGACCCAAACTTCTATGGTAAAAACCTCTCCAGTTTTATTCACTAATTATAAATGTTCTTCAGCTTTTCTTCCTAACCCTTCCTACCTAAGTTATTATAATGTTAGTAGTAAGAACACTTTATACAAGAATGACAGTTACTATTATGACAAATGAGAAAACTGGCATAGAAAGAGGCTAAGTGACCTGCCCAAAGTTTCAGCAATTAAATTGGGGAGTGGAAGAGTTATGGAGAAATGACTGGATGATCAATGGAGTCAACTTTTGCCTTTGAGCCAAAGACTCTTAACTACATTACCTCTAAACTATTATTCCTGACACATTTTCAAAATATATTCAAAAGATTTTTGAAGTGTATTGTTGTTTCAGTGTAATATGTCATGGCAGGGCTTAAGTCCGATGACCTGCGTTCATTTCCTGTCTTTGTTGCTAACTATCTGTCATATCAGGCAAAGCATTCCATCAACCCTGTGAGCATTGTGCTCCTCCATAGGTAGAATGAAGATGGTAATTTCTACCTCCTGGGTTTGCTATGAGAAGTATTGCAACAGAAATAATATGATAAAACCCTGAGGTTTATATGCATATTGGCCATTCAATAGACAATGTTGCTATTAGCATCAAAGAGAAAATATTAGAAGAAAAATTGAAGTGGAGAATATGTCAGGGTAATGAAATGAAAGAGAGGAAGAATAAAGGGTAAGCAGCCAAATCAGTTCTATTATAAACAATTAATACAAATATGGAATATTTTAATAAGGAAGATACTAGGAAAAAAGTCTAAAACATTCTAGACAAGTAAAATAGAAAATGAAATATAACATGCTCTAATTTAGTATGAAGAACATACTAAAAAAGATGAAAAGGTTGCTAAATACAATAGCAAAGTGGAGTCCAGGGGTCAACATTACCCATGTTTCTGTGTCCCCCTTCCACCACTCCTTATTGGTTGCTGGGGTCACTGAGAGGGTCCTATGAATGGAGGTTTGAAGTGAATGTCCCTAGATGGTGAGCAGAACACTGTTATCTTCATACCAGCATTTCCCACACTATGAGAAATACAGTGATAGGAATAAAGTGTACCAGGCCACGCACAGTGACTCGTGCCTATAAGCTTCAGCCTATGAAGTGGCCGGGGCTAGGGATTGTGGTTCGAGTCCCACCTGGGGCCCGTAGTGAGACTTAGTTCCAAAAAAATACCTGGGCGTGGTGGCGCGTGCCTGTAATCCCAGCTACCTGGGAAGCTGAGGCTGGGGATTGCTTGAGTCTGTGGTACCCCAGGCAATGTGAGCCTGTGGTTCCACAGGAAAAAATAGCGAGATCTAGTCTCAAAAAAAAAAAAAAAAAGGAATGAAGCGTAACATGAACCAGTGTTTGAGAAATGAGTACGCAAAGTTAATTATTCTTTATTATAGTCTTGAATATAGAATTGTAATGCTCCAGGAAGGATCATGTAGGAAGTAATTGTTTTTAAACAGTGGAGTTCTTTGGAGGGAATTAAAAGGATGCTGAGGACAGTGCACAGAAGTAATATTCCTTGGTGCGTATTTGGGATGTGCTGTCTTCAGCTTCTTGTCCTCTGACAAATGTAACCCTACATTCCATACCTTAATTTAACATTCCCTTTGTCAGGAATGTTCTAATTGCAGTTCCTAACATTGACTCTTGCTTCCTCCCCTTGCTTTCATTTAGATCTCAACTCAGATGTCCTGATATTTCCTGACCACTTGACATCATCACTAGCCATTCCAATTGAAATGTTTTAAAGCAATATATGTGTTACAGTTGCATTGCATTTCTTTTCTATTGAAGTATAAGTTCCTTTTATCAACCTGCCCCTGAAATTCTTGGCATTCAGAACAGTATCCAACACACAAAATACTCCATTGAAGGAGCAACTGAATGAACAAGCATTAAACTTAAGCCTTTCCATTAAACAGGGTAGAAGATCATGATGATCTCATGCCAATATTTATGCACCATGACACAATTCTGAAGGATACTTATGGTGAATACTTCTTGGCTGAACTAATAGAGGCCCAAGATGAAGAGAATCATGCTGTCGTGTGTGAGGTTGGTGATTCACCCTCCCGGGGATATACTCAATCAGAAATGACAGAAATAAGTGATGTTGTTCCTGGTTTTGCAGAGCACTCCTACAGCTGCCTTCCCTTCTCATTACCCTGTGTCCTTCCAGGTAGTAGGCAAGACTTGCTTTGCAGCTGAGCATCACCCCTATCCCAGCTGACCAGATTTAGGCATTTAGGTTCAGTGAGCTTTAGTCTGCCTGTATCAAAGCAATAAGCAGGTATGAATAAATCCATGACTTGAGACAATCTCTCATTCTCCATCCATCCCTGAAGACGTTCACTGAAAGAAAGGCCTACATTACAGAATTTTTACTAGGTGGGTTCCATCTCTACATTTGACTCTACTGGATTTGATAAAGACAACCCTAAGTCTGATAGCTGAATATAAGCATATTGAGGTGTCATTAGGTCCCTAAAGTTAGTTTTATACCTGCTAACATAAGTCTTCCTGAAAAATAATGTAATGACATTCTCCCTCATTCCCCTTCATTTGATTCTGCAGTGTTATCATAAGCTGAAAATGCTGATATTGGGAAACTCATGGGGTCTGCCCAGTGGAATGGAGAAAACATCTGGATTATAAAATTGAGACTCTTGGTACCTTGTGGTTATGAAGGCATGTTTGTGCACTGTTCACTTTTAGAAAGAACAATGTCACCTACTTTGTATGTTTGGAAAATATTGAAAAGCTGTGATATTTAAACCTGAGTTGTAATGAAGTTATGTCTCCAGATGATTAGAACACAGGGTCCTGGATTCTACCCTCTTGGTTTTTGATCCATAGGTCTAAGATGGGGGCTGAGGATTTGCATTTCTCATAGTTCCCAAGTGAAATTGATGCCACTATGTTTGAGAGCTTCATTGTAAGGGAGTGAAAAAGCTTTTTCCAAATGGTTTGTTATTAGCTTGTGTAAAGAGAATGCAAAAGAGAAGTCTTTTGTTGATAGTTTCAGAAATTTAGAGAAGAAATTCAAATGTGAGCCAAGATGTCCTTATATCACATGAGAAATAACAGAGGCCATTTTTAAAATATGTATATTAAAATAGGTTTATATAATTATGACTTGATTTTTTTTGACAAATTTTCTTATTTTGAGTGACTTGTACTTGCCTTTTGTATATTATAATTAATAAACATAGCTAGAACCCTTGGGTGTCTAGCCCTATACCTGAATATATCATTCATAGAATCCCAAGTTTCAGCCAAAATGATCACAATTCCTCCTCCCCCTGGAGATATTTGAGTTTTATTTCAAAAAGAAGCACTTTGTGCCTGATTATTGAAAAATATTAAAAGATGGAAATTTACTTCTAGCATGATTTGTTGAGAAATTGATCATTCTTCAAACCTCATTATTAGACACTTTAGCAGATAAAGAATATAATTTTTCTTTAAAGACTTTGAATCAAAAATTCTTTTATTCTAATGGTATTATAAGTTCACCACTTTTTTTCTCTATCAGAAATTCTCAAACTTCATGTATATGAGAATTGCCTGAGAGACTTTTAGACGATTCCTGTGTCAAGGAACGTGTATCTAGAATAAGTGAGTAAATCGTACAGCAATGAAAGACAAAAATCCAAAGAAAATGTAGGCAAAGTATTTAAGTAAACTTTTTTTTTTCCAAAAAAAGATATACAGACGACCTATAACCAAATTGAAAATGGACATGAAAACCTGCTTTACACTTGCTGGGACAGTTATAATAAAAGAGAAGGGCAATAACAAGTATTGACAATGGTGTGGAGAAATTTGCACCCTCATATATTCCTGATGAGATTATAAAATGATGCCCTCATTAAGGAAAACAGTCTGGAATTTCCTTTAAAAGTTAAGCATAGAATTACATTTGCCCTAGTAATTCCACTCTTAGGGTTGAAAATATATGTCCAAGAATTTGGTATATATGAGATAAAGTGGAGTTGTTCATTTTTGTTACCCCACCCCCCCAATATTCCTCTTCTCTGATATTTGGTATGAGAAACTTCGTGGTCCCTGTGTTCTAAGTGTATCACACCAGGTAAACACTTTGGTGTCAACCCTGTTGAAGTCTGTGCTAGTCTTTATTGTCTAAGGAATAATCATTACTATTTCTATCTGAGGGACACTGGATGTCCCTCTTGCTTGATGCTGCAAGAGTCATGGCTAGTGGGGGCCAATCCCTGCTATGGCCTTTGCTAGGTCCTGCCACATCTGCACCTCTTGACAGGGTCTTTTCCACTGTTTGTTAGGGTCTCCATTGTCTGGGTTTATTTCAGTTCCTTTCAAAGGGGTCACTGTGTTCTTCTGGGACCTACTACTTCTAGGTCCTGTTTTAGGGGCTCTCTGACATCTGCCAGGGCCTACTTTGGTGGGGCTGCTTCTAGGTTCCCACTCCAAGGCTCACTGGACTCTTTGGCAGCCTTCTGTAGCAAGGCTGCTTCACCCTGGGACTACCTAAGGTCTGCTGGGACCTACTATGTTGGGGCCTGCTTATCAGTTCTGCTTTGCTAATTTATGGGATCTGCCTAGCTTAAGAAGCCCACCTTGCCTGCCTGGGCTACCTACTAGGCCCATTTTTCTGCCTGCTGGAATCTTCCCCCCACTTTTCTGGACATTGCATCTAGTTTGTCCTATAGTTGTTTGTTTTTCCTTCAGGAGTTATTCTGCTGCAATCTAACTATAAATATATGTAGGTTGTGAGCCTGGTGTCTTTACTTTGCTGCTTCTTTGTACTCTACAGCTATAGTTTTCTTTTCTTTTTTCAAACTACTCTTATCCTTTAACTTTTATACTAGATTTAAGTGGTAAACATTAACCATATTTCAGTATCAAGGGTATTCTGAATTTGATTATATACTTAAATTTACCATTGTATATATTCATGTTTTATGTTTAGCATACTTTTATTTCATTTGAAGAACTGTTTTCAGCATTTATTATACAGCAGCTTTAGTGGTGATTAACTCCATCTACTTTTATTTGTCTGATAAAAATTTTATCTCTCCCTTTTTTTAAAAAATATATTTTTAAAGAACAGGTTTATTAAGAAAGGAGAAATGGAGAGGCATCTACCTAGTCACAGGTGGGCACAAGAACATTCTCTTAGTTTTTGAAGGCCAACTTTGCTGAGTAAAGTATTCTTGGTTGACAGATTTTTCCTTCAGCCCTCTAAATATATTACCGCACTCTTCCATGGCATATAAGGTCTGCTCAGAAATATGCTGGTAGTCTTGTGGGTAAGTCCTTTGTAAGTTACCAGCTTTTTGTCTTCTGCTGTTTTTTTTTTTTCCCTTTCTTTAGTGAGGTAACATTTGTTTACAAATCTGCATATGGGTTAAGGGAGTAGGTTCACATAAAGATTTGTTTTTGTTTTTTGTATATATATATGTATATTATATATAATATATATTATATATATATTTTTTTTTGACATCATTGTATACCCTCAGGTTCTCCACCACCATGTCACTTATATGTTAGTTATAAGGAAAACAAACTAAAGGACAAGAAAAATGTAAAACTAACAAACTGACAACAGGACTAAAGCATACAACAAAGGGGAGGGAAAGGGAGGATGAAATTAGGGTAGGGATAAGCACAAGAGACCAAGAAGGTAGTTCACATGAATATTGTTTATAGTGGAGTCATAATTTCACTGTTGATTGCCATACATTGTGCTTTGACTCCTGGCTTTTCGTAATCTTCGCAGAGCCACAGGACAAAATATGGAGTGCTTAATGAATTTGCATGGGAGCATGCTAATCTCAGTATCATTTCAGTTTTAGTAAATGTGCTGCTGAACTCAGCACACGTCTGCTGCTGTTTTTAAGATTCTATCTTTGTCTTTGACTTTTGACAATATTGTTATATATTTTTGGAGAGAATCTCTTAATTTTATTTGGTTTGTTTTATTTGGTTATCAAATCTATATGGTCATCAAGATCTTGGATCTCAAAATCTCTCTCTTTGGGTATGGGACTTTTTAGTCATTACTTCTTCAGTAAAGTTTCTGTCCCCTTCTTTCTCTTCTCACTTCAGGGCTTCAAGGATATGTGAATTGTTCCTTTTGATAGCCCATAGATCATATAGGCTTTCTTCCCTTTTACATTCTTTTTTATTTGTTCTCCTGTGACGTGATAATTTCAGAGTTCCTCTTTTCAATCTCACCTGTTATTTTTTTTCTCCTTGACCTGACTGCTGTTGCTGTTCTCTACTGTATTTTTCCTTTCTTTCATTATTTCCAGCCCCAGAATTTGTTTCATTCTTTTTAGTGATTTCTGTTATATTGTTAAACATCTCATTTAGTTTATATGTTGTTTCTCTGATTCCATTGTCTTGTCTTTCTGTGCTTTCTTGTTCATTCTTAAAATGTATATTTTGTGAATTTTTTTTACCTTGTAGAATGGAATTTTCAGGTTAATTTGTGTTAAATTACTGGAATGTTATTGTGATCTGTTGGTGGTTTCAATTTTTAAATATATTTTGGACTTTTGCATCTCTCTATTCAGTTACCTCTTCCTGTTTTTACTGTCGTTGGAGGAAAGAAATTTTTCAACAGCCCTCCTAGAGATTCTGCAGATTTCTCAGCTCTTCAATGAATAGCTTGCTCCATGTGTCTTGCTTCCTTTAGTGATAGATTTTTTGAGTTTATTTTCATTCTGTGAATTTTGGAAAGCACCAGACTGAGTGCTGACAGTCTCTCTTTGTTTAATCAAAGGTGGAACTACAACTCCAATTTGTGGTCTCCCCTTGGACTTCAGATTTAATTGATTTTTCTGCATATACTCACTAACCACTGCCAAAGTCTACTTGTTTGACTGTTGGGTGTATTCTTGGAAGCTATCACTGGTACAGGGTGGTCTGCGGATGAGGTATATTGAAAGCTGTAGATAACCATATGTCAGCTAGAGCCATTCATGGGTGTCACATTCCCAGAGCTTTAGGGTGGCCTTATTGGATGAATGAATAGAATCTGTGATGCAATTAGGATCTGTGTCTCTTTTATGTCCTTCAAGAGTCCTGTCTGTTGCTCTCCTAGACTATTCATGCCATGTAGTCATGCAGATCCCAGCTTAGTATTCTAGATAGGGTGAGAAAAATAAGTCCTGTTGGCAATATAAATACAACTTGAGAACCTGGGTATTCATTGAAATGTTCACCAGTATCCTACAGGATAAATCATGAACCAAGATTTTTCTTAACCTTAGCTATTCTATGTTGAATAGGTGTTTGGGGTAAAATTCTTCTTATCCATTCCAATGCATCTAAACTTGTACTTTTTCTTCCCCAGTGAAATGTTAGCATTTGTTCTCTGGTATGTTGGGCTTCCATAAAGGGTCTCTCCTTTGTCAATAATTGTCTTAGTCAGTAGTCTGCAGGGGATCCCATACCTCAGCTGAAAGGGACCGGATTTAGTTTACATATACCGTGGAATCTACAGCCATGAACTAGGTCTGTCTACCTGTTTCCTGATCATTCCTTGACTATGATGCAGAATCCCACAGATTCCACAGAGGTACTTTTGTTTATGAATGGGTGCTAAATATTTGTAATTAAGCTGGAAGACAAAAACTTGTACATATTATGCCACTACAACACTGATGTCACTCTGGAGAAAGCTTTGAATTATTTGGTTTCAAGGTACTAGTTTCAAGTGAAATCTTTTAGTTAGTGTTTGTGAAGAGCAACTACAGTGACCTCTTCCCCCGTGTTCTTTCACTTGTTATACATCGCATACTTTCAGAGTGTGTAATTACCAGAGGAAAGTTGCAGGCTTACACATTGTAGTCTCAATCTACACATGTGTTTTGGTGTCTAAAAGACTAATGAAGATCAACCCAACGTCTAAGAGACCATGCTACCTTAGATATCATATGCTTTATGTTCAAATGGGATCTGGAAGTGGATCTCTAGTATTCACTTCTATATTTTAAACCTTTTAAGTTTCAAAATAAATGCTGCCATTTATTTTGGGACCCTTCTCCCAACCACCTCAACCACCTGAATTTCCTCAAGCTGTTATTTTGAGCAGTGGTGTGCTGAACCATGCTCTGGCTCAAGAAAACCAATTGTTAAATCTTTAAGAACTTGTTAAGCGGACTGTTAAATAATTAAATTATATAAGCTTACAGTGTAATAAATGATACTAAAAACAAAATTAATGTTCATAACTTATTACTTCCTAATTATTTTACTCTAATCTATGCTTTTGAGGTTAGGTATGCCTGTGGTCTCTAAATAGTGGAAATTCTATAATGGTGGCTACTGGGCTTCTCTCCCCAGCTCCCTGTTCAGAGATCTCACACTGGTAGCTTAGACTTGGTCACAGTCAGAGTATTTACACCATCAGAATTGGTACATGCTACAACTCAGGGCTTTTTTCCCTAAGTGCTGATTAGGCATTTCCCAGCACATTACATTTTTAGGCAACCATGGTTCATCAGAGATAATGAAACAAAGTGAATCAAGACTGTCTCTTTCCAAACAAGACCGGTTCAGATTATGCATGTAGGGTGTCTGAGAGCTGTGTCTTCATCATGTGAAAATACTTTGCTTAGGCAGGCATGGTGGCATGCACCTGTAATCCCAGTTACCTGGGGAGACTGAGGCTGGGGATCACTTGAGTCCATGGATCACTTGAGTCCACAGGTTTGAGACAACCCTGGGTAACATAGCAAGACCTAGTCTCTTAAAAATAAAAAAAAATTTAAAAAATACTATACTCATTAAAAGTTTTTAACTGTGAAGATTTTCTTTGGTTTGGTAGCTACTCTAGAGAAGTTTTGATTCAGTGCTTTACTGAAAGTTCCTTTTCATAACTTTATCCTGGTTTACCTTGACATCTGGTGTTTACTCCAAGCTGAGATTTCAAGGAAGGGCAATTAGAGGCCAAGGCAGCTCCTGGAGACAGATGGACAGAGTGTCTGCTTTGGCTTCGTCCATGATATAGGCAGCCATGATCAGAAAAGGCACTGCTGACCTGCGGGTATGCAGGCTCTGCCAGCTCAGACATGCCCTTGGCATTAGGCAGAAAAAATCAGGCCGGCAGTGTGACAATGAGGGTATCCTCATTGTGGAGTACTGTCACCCAAAAAGAATGAGTGGCCACTGGAATTTTTGGGTGAAAGCACCAGCAATAGTGTATTCATGTCTGTTAATGGATGTACTTGCAAAGACAAGGCCACTACATGTATGTTTTTCAGTGATCTAATTCATATATATTTGCTCTCAAGTATAAGATTATTTAAAACACCTCTGTGGTGCAGATTATCTGTCATCTGAAAGATAAATAGCAGCATGCAATCAGTGCCTTTCCATTGTGCAAATAAAGAAGTCCACTAAATCAGCTTGTTTTTTCAGAGTATGTACCATACAAACACACAAAGTTGCATATGAATGCTTCCATAAATTCATACTTGTTTCTCCAGTCAGAATAGTTACTTCAAAGTAACCCCAAAGCAAAAGCAGATACTTATCATATTCCCTTGCTCTGTTGTGGTGCATAATTGTGAACTTTTGTGAATTGTCACAACCTGGGATGAATGATGTGAATATAACAGGTTGTAGAATTGGAAAACGTTAAATCTTTGTTCCTAATGGCAAAACATGTTTTTCTCATTTTCATCAGAATGTGTGATCCATGCCATTTGAAATCAAATTCCAAACACAATGAGCCATTAGTGTAATAGCTCATTACTAACAGCAGTCTTATAAATAATACATTTTTATCATGCACATGCAGCTCGCTGTGAAGCCAGCAAAAGGTATTTCAGGCTATCAAAGTTTCGTTGCGCCAGCGTGGCTGTAGATTAGAAGGACATCTCCATGTGAACCAAGATGGATGCCAATTTTCCCTGCCGAGAGTGAGGCTGGCCCGTCTCTTTCTGCACATATGGTAGATGGATTGGTTAATCAGCGTCTGCTGAGTCTTGGGCCTAAAATTACAGAGAAGCCAGACAACTGCGGCTGCACAGCCTTTGTTCATGAGTGCAAACAAGACAAACAATCACTTGTTATTTGGGAAAAAAATTAAAATGTTTACTTTGGACTTTTATTAAAAGTGTCGATGGCTTTATAAAACAGCTGTGTAAATCCAGCCTTTTACAGCTAGAATCATTTGGGGGCAAGGGGCTGTAAAGAAAAAATGTGCATAGAAAAGTCAATTTCAGAAAGTTCCTCTTGTATTTCAACATTTTAAAGATATAAAAAGGACTCTCACATTTATTTTTTAAACACATTTGAGAACAATTTAAAACCAGAAGAGAATCAACTGTTTAGTACCCATTTTTTTCTGTCATTTAAAAGATTGAGCATTAACGCAGCTTAATTTTCTGCTTTAAGAGATTAAAATAATAACTGTATTTTTGTGAGTGGTCACCTATGGGAAAAAGATGCATCCTTGGAGCAAGGGGGTGCCTGTGATTGTTGATTTCTTCTATCCTGAGTGGAATGGTTGTTTCAAGAAAAAAACATCTGAAGATTTGAGGAATAGAACTCAGTAAATACTGGTTTCTAATAAAAGTTGTCAGGGGTCAATCAGTAAGCCAGAATGTACTTCAAGCCATGTAATAATCAACAGGAATTATTTAGGTGAAATTTAAAAGTTTATACACTCACCTTTTGCTTCCTTTTTAAATTTCAAAGTGTTTTCCTTGCAGAGACAAATGAAATATGGAATATTGAAGTGACACAGTAAGGAATTGTAATTACATAATGCCTTGCAATATGACATACCTATAGAATAAAAAAATACTGTTCATTTATAATGTTTTGATATCTGTACTAGTGATTAGTTCTCCAATTACTCATAAAAAGAGCCAAAGATTTATTTCTTCTACTCTTAACACTGATACCACTGGATAGGGTTTTCCCCATACTATCTAAACACTCCAACCCTGTGACTGCCAACTGGATATCTTACAATTCAAGTTGATGATACTCAGAGTTACTGTAGATACCACAGGTCAAGAGCTCAGTTCCAGAAAGTTCCCACCTGCTTCAAATGTCAGTTGTTAAGTCCCAGAAATATATAGCTGTATACAATTACTTGTATTTCTGACTGTATAGTAGAGGTTCCCCTGACTACCTCTTCAGTTTCAGTAATTTGTAGAGAAGTTCATAGAACTTGTTATTTTCTATTACCAATTTATTAATAAGGCAACAATTCAGAAACAGCCAAATGATGCTCAGGGCTAGGTATGTGCCCTCTCCAGAACACCAGATTCCTGGGACCTCAGTGTGTTCACCAACCTGAAAACTTCCAGATTATCTTGACTTTTTATGTTTGCTGTAGGGGAATTTTTTAAATGATCAATTAAATCATTGTCCATTGAGTGAGTTCAGTTCAGCCCCTCTCCCCTCTTTAGAGGTAGGAAGATGTGGGGCTGAGATTGCTAATCCTCTGATCACATGGTTTCTGTGATATTCAATCCCCACCCTCCAAGTGTCAACTTATTAGCATAAGCAGGTATGGTACAAAGATGGATGAAAAATAAGATACTCCTGTTAGGAAATGACAAGAATTTTAGGAGCTTTGTGCCAGGAACCATGGATAAGGGATAAAGACCAATAATATATATCTTATTATATCACACTGTTATACTCATTTACCACCCTTTATTCCTCATCAAAACCTAGAATTATGGGAATCACTGCAAAATTTCAGAAACAGATATTTATTAAGAGGCTGAGGAACCTTGTGCTTGCAGATCAGATCCACTTGGTCAGCACCATAAATTTACTTCACTCAAATGTTTCCATCAGACCTGCTTCCTCATACTTCCTTCCCATGGGACCCTCCAGTCAGATAGATCAGTTAAAGAAGAAGCTTTCCTCTTGATTAGGAGTGAATGCCATTAACTTTCTCAGAACTGGGGGTTGACTGGCTGCACACTAACAATGTCTGGCCTAACTGAGCATTGACATGATGGAGGGGAGGAAAGTAGACAGGACAGCTGGACTTGCAATGGGCTAATGAAAAGGATATGGGGAAGGCAGGTCATTGTTTGAACAATGAAGGCATGCATTCAATTCCAAAATTTTCCTCCAGGAACTCTCTGGCAGCTCCCCTAAGTTACAGAGCCACCTCTAGGGTTGTCTGCAGCAGTCATTCATTGGACATCATTTTGATCATGTTGTGTGCGTCATGCATTGCGCTGGATGGCCTTTAAAGGAAGATAGTACTCCTTCCCTTAAATATCTCAAAGTGCCTGCCCGAATGGCTAACTACCCACATGCTATAGATTCATGGAAGTTTTGTGATGAGAATGAATTTGAGGTCTGAAAAGTAATGATTATGTTTTGGGTGTTTCAGGTGGAAGGTGTAGCTGTTGGTTTCATGAGTGTATGCTCAAGAGTAAACATGAACCTAATACATGAGTGCTTTGATCTGGGCCCTTTCCATGGATTCTGCATCCCACATCCTGATGACATCTTGGAACCATCACAAGAGTTAAGTGATCAAGAAAATCAAGGTATGGTGGCTCTCACAGGAACATGTCAGAAATTTAAAACACTGCGATTCTTCCTAAATGATGGATCTGCATGGTTTCTTTATATTGCCTTCTCTGATCCCCTTTGGGGAGTAGTTACCAGGGTGAAGCATATCATTGTGCACATAGATATAAGCACAGATAATCAAAAATGCACAGGTATAGTTACACTGTGGCCTTACAGTTTAAGCCAGAATTTGTCAGAATGTCCACTTTCAGAATGACCCTGATGTTAGCATAAATGAGTCATGGCATATAATTGGTACTATTTCAGATTTTTACTCCATCCTGACTCTTCCCCACAAAGTTAAATGTAGTCAGTGTATTTTTCAAGTCAAGAAATGAAAAAGTTCTTTATAACTTTAAGGACTTGTGTGTTTGTCTTTGAAAAATTATTATGTAGCACAGGTCTATTGCAAGTAGTAATTTTTAACTAGCTGAACTTGTTTCTAGCCATAGGAAGCAATGATTTTAAAATATATGTATCAGGATTTTCAACAAAGAAAATCAAATCATCTCGAACTTTGGTATTTTAATTCAGTGAGGTCTTGCTACAACCATGAGTGTTATGTGTTTGGGTTCTTAGATAGATGCAGCAGATAAGTTACCTTGTGAACATTTATTCTCTTTTTCAAACCTGTGTTTCTTCCTTAGCAAAACTGGGGTAATAGTTATACTTTCTGCAGTTGGAGTATTAAAGTTTCACTGAGGTTAACCATGTCAAGGGCTTTCCTAGCTGTCTGTTCAGCAAACTATGTGCTCCATAAATGTTGATCATCATTGTTAACAATTGTTATTTCTTTGTGATTAGCCTTTCATCTTCTCTAATCTTTCTAGGTAAAAGCTTGGCATTTTGAGTTGCTCTACTTACTCAGGTGGGAAGGCAAACCTTAGATGGAGAAGCGCTTCCCTTCTGTGCTGTGATGACAACACTCTTCCCAAAAGATAGAACTGAGGTCCTTGTTGTTTTATAGCAAATAGAGTTTGCCTATGTTTCTCAGCAAAGATATTTGGACAAGAATTTTCGGAAGAAACTTTTCAACATGAGACAGTCTTGAACAATAAGAAATCATTATCATTTTTGAATACACAGTTTCTTCTTTGAGGGTGACCTTAGATTATGGTTCTCATATATAAAATGGACAGAACTGAAGTAAACAGCAGGGAAGCAGGAGGGGTGGTACAAAAGAGAGGAGGGAGGAACATGGTAGTATATGGTGACAGTTCACAGTTGATACGGTGGTGGGAAAACTATGGGGTCTGCAGTGATAGAAGAAATATATATATATATATATATATATATACAATCAATTGAAAAAACAATATCTAATTTAAAAAATGATTGGGAAATTGAGTGTTAGAATCTACAGGACAAAGTAAGTCCTGAGAAAAAAATTCAAATTATTTTCTTCCCTTCATTGCTGATTGTTTTTGTTATTAAAAACAAGATGAAAAGATATAATCCTTTTCAGTGTGTTCCCCAACACCTCTGAGGCTGCTGATAGACCATACATAAAATTAATGGAATGGATGGAATGGAATGGATGGTGATCTTAGAAACTTTGTGGGGGAACAAAATTCAAAAATTTGACTGAAGCCTGAACTTAAAAACACATATATCTGTATAGTGAAAGCACACAGAGATATGTAACATAAATCCCATTTTTCTCTGCTCTCTAATTTATTTAAAATTAGTTGATCTAAGGAGTAAAGAAAATAGGAAAACATCCTTGTTTTCTTCTGTACCTTGTTTATTTTTTAAAACCTATTTTATGTTTACTGATAACAAAGATGATTATGAAATTTTCACCAGTGCACTATTGCAGACTTCCAAATAACTCAGGTGGATCCACATCTCACCTTAGCTCATTACAGCTAAGGAAAGCGTCATCAACCCATTTTGCTGCCATCTTCCTATTAACAACAACAAAGAATGAGGCTTCAGAAAAAATTCTAAATGTGTTATGATCTACTACGTTCTTTTTCTTCCTGATGAAAGCCTCAAGTTAAAGGAAATATAATTTCTTTAAAATATGAACTGAAATTATTCTTTTTCAAATGAGCATACATCTTTATGCCTTATATCTTCTATTTTGTTTAGTGCTGTTTTACTTTTCAAAGGCATAATCTCATTTTATTTTCATAACTGGATGTAGAAGAGGTAATGCAGGTGACATTGTGACTTTCTTATAACTGCCCACGTTTATGTAAGGGTTTAAAGCTTGTCAGTGACTGACTCAAAACCTAGACTCAGCCCTCTTTGCTTGGTGGTGACTTTTATCTTGGATGGCTTTGACTGAGAACTCCAATGGTGAGTCTTTTGTGTTGGATGTATTAATCAGTTTTCACTTCAAGTTTTTTTTTTTTTCTAATGAGTTATGTCATTTCAATGAATTCCCAGTGACCCACTTATCTTCTTCCCACTTAATTTTTGTATGTGTGCTCTGGACAACTTCTTTGCATTGGAATCTTTATTGCTGTGTGTATGGATTTTGAAATGTGGAAGGCTATTCTGCCTAGGCAAGAGGATGCAGGCTAGACGTGCCAGGGAGGCAATACTCCCAGAGCAGCCTTTGCTTCCTTCTCTCACATCCCTGCTTCCCAATTGCTACTTTCTTGATCAACTCCCAAATAAATTCAAGGTCTGCTTTTAAGAGAATCCATACCAAAACAATGTTGGTATAATCTTTTCCTACCAGTTGTGAAGACATTTGACACAAATGACAAGAACCAGAATATAAATACCCCAGCTCACTCGTCTCTCTGGTAGAATAATTCTATGACATGAATTTTGTATTGCTTCTCAGAGTTGCTTCATGGAATTAAGTTCCGGCTGTAATAATGGCTGTTTCATAAGCTGCCTTCCCTTCTCTTTCTGTCTTCCTCACCTGCCTACTGGTGAGTTCTTTTGCAATCACCTCTCTAATAAACTGCTTTTTCTCAAATCTTCATGCAAGGTCTCATCATGTTAAAATCTGCGTCATGGGTTTTGGGATAAATACCCTCCACTCACACACGATGGAAGGAAGAACAAGAAAGGCTTTATTAAGCTAGCTTAAGCTAGAGTCCAACCTCAATCTGGCCTACCTCCTAAGCAGTCCTACCAGAACATGGAGGATGGACCCCCTCCGCCCCTCCCCACCCTCCAGTGTCGAGTCTTTTATGCAGTTCTTAGGTCCTGATGTCTGTTGATGTGGGCTAGTACTGACGGGTCATCCTCTCTGATTGGTTGACCTATATCCAGGGATCTAGCAAGCTCGAAAGACCGTTTTTTGGTGGTCTGGCGCAGACCAGTCATCTTACGGTTGGCTGGTCTTATCAGACAACTAGTCAAGCAAGCCCTGATTGGTCGTAGGCAAGCTCTCTCCCATTTTCCTGGAACCAGGAGATTCTTGGGCTGAAAATGACCTTTGGCATAGAAGCAAGGCTCAGGCGACCTCTGGCCTAGAAGCGAGGCTTAGGCCTGTCGGTGATGTTAGGCCAGGCCATGTCACATCATTCATCTCTTACTTTCTGTGAGACTTACAATTTTACAGCAGTCTCAACCTTTTCAAGTAGACTAATATCAACATTCACCATTCTTAAACTAACACAGAGGTCTTTCTCCTTTAGTTTTTCACACACATTATAATCAACCTGCTGTCCATTTCAGCCACATTAGACATGTTCCATTAAATCGAAAATGTTTATGCACATTCAATTTGCATTTTACTTGGATATATTTATGGTCCCATTTTTTAGATAGTATGGTTGCATATATGACCTATCACACACACTTGTAATTCTTGGGTTTTATGTTGTAAACTTTGGAAATAAACTGGAGTTTCCAGTGGGAGCAAAGCCTAAGAATATAAATTTTATCTGAGTGTAAGGAAAACTAGTAGAAGTTATTATCACTATTATTTTTTAGTGGAGAATCTAGTCTATAATTAGCAAGTCCTCCAATTAGCAGGGAAATTCATAGAGAAAGAGTTATGTGCTTTTAAGCATATGCTTTAAGAGAGAGATTGTGACTTAATGAGATCTTACATTTCCTTAGATATTGAAAGTCTGAAAACTAAGTGAATACATATCAGGATATTCCATATGAATATTTTCTTTCAATGACAATAGAATACATATTTTGCCAGTTGACCTCACACCAGTATTCACAAATGAAGGTGTTTCTTTTGTTCACTGCATCATCACAATGAAGATTTTGGAATCAGAAGTAAGCTGGCAATTTTTTTGATGATGTGTGAGGAAAAGTAGGGCATAGGCTTTTCCACAGTTGTACTGGCCACACCATATTTACTAGTTAAAATAAAAAATAAAAACAAGCAAAATTCAAAACTTGTTTGTCACACAGGCCCTTGTGACCTGGGGAGCAGGAGCCTATTTTGAAAGAACCCTGAGAGTTTGAAGTATGCGAATCTCATTTTAGCACTCAGGGCCCACCATTCAGAATCTTTGTGGAACTTGCTGTTTCCCTGGCAGGAAGAAATTTCATTTTGTATAACAGAATTGTGAATTTTCAAAAGAATAACCAAAGCCCTATTATCATCAGAGTACCCAGGAAAAGTGTTGCTTACTATACTTTTAAAGTGCCTTAAAAAATATAATTTTCATAGCATCTTAATATAAAATTTAACAATGTTACCTTTAAATTTTTTTGAAAATGACTTGTTGTCAAGAAATGTTTTCTTATGTCTTTAAAATTTGCTTCTTACCTCAGATTCTTTTCTCTGTAGGGGGGTGGAAACAGCTGGAACTACCCATATTTCAGAGCTAGGAAACAATTTATTGTGTGTCAACTAGTCCCAGATCTCTTTGCTTCTTTTCCAAAGGCTCCCTTTCTATGCCTGGGTTACCTTCTATTTTACTTCTATTAATATGGGTTCCAAATATGAACAAGACACTAATCTACATATTACTGAATCTGGGTTCTTGAGTCATCCTGTTATCGAGTGTGATTTTCATAAAAGGAGGAGGTTCCATTTTTGCTGACCCGGGTAATGAAGAGTAGAGTTGAGTGGAGAGAAGATATGTGAATAAGGGCCTGCTTGCTTCTCAGCTTTGGACTTACACCATAGACTTGGGGGTTATGGAAGAAATACATGGGTGAGAGACACATGGGGTGACTGCCAGTGACAGTCTTTAACTTCATTTGTACTTTGATTTTGTTCCTTTTGTCCCAGACTTGCCTAGTCTCTTCAAAATTTTTCCTATGGTTATCTACTAGAAGGTGCCTCAGACTTGTGGCAAGTTTTCAAACCTCAGCAGCCATGCTTTAGGCCAACCTTGTGTAGCTGGGCATTTACACACAATGAAATGGGTAACTTTGGGTATTTCATTGGGAAACTATTATCCATTTTTCTTTTTGCTCGTTGTACACTAATCCTATTAAATTTCTTTTCTATTAAAGGTTTTACACACTAAAAATATACCTTTGTTTTTATGTGGTGGATGGAAGAACCCATCTACACCTCAGTCTGCCTGCTAACAATACAAAAAAATTGAAATAATGTATACTGTGATCCTGTAGATATCAAGTAAGAATTTATGTTAAAGCATCTGCAATTTAGCATGAAGGAGTCAGCACCAGAAACAGGTCTATATGCTGCTCCCCAAGAAACAGGTGGAGGTTCCATTAGTTTTTTTTTTTTTTCCAAATTTATTTTTATTTATTTTTCATACAGATTTATTCGCGTATGTATTTTTAAGACCCTTCATTTTCCCCTTCCTTCCACTCCTTCTCCAATGTCGCCCTCCTCCCTTTTGTTTCAAGTCATTGGTGATTGGCCCATTCAGTTTTTCACTTTACTGGTTCAGTGTCTTTCCTGGGTGCTGACCTGCTCTCCTGGGAGTTTGGGGTCCATGCTGTTTTGGTTTCCATGGATGTCTTAGCGGCAAGTATTTGTTCTAATCATGTGTGAACCCTTGTAGGTCCCTTGAGGTTCAGTTGCATTGCCCTTTGCTCCTGTCTCCTCTGTTGCAACGTTTTCTACGATGGAGGTGAGTCTCCTATTCTCCAGATCTGTGCGGTCACAGGGATTCATGGCTTCTCATTCAGATTGGTTTTCTCCTCCGTTCCAGCATTTGTACCATGTTGCTGTTTCTAGTCCTTATGATTCCAGCGTCTGAGGCTGGGCTCCAACATCCAGCCCTTTGTGGTAGAGAGGTTTTTTAATGGAGGCCAGTTCCATTCAGTGGTAGGCCCAGTTCTACTCCTCTCCCTCTGTTTGCAGTTGTTCTGTGGCCATGTCTCTTTTCTTGTGTCCATGTCTCTTTTGTGTCCTTCTCCTTTTTAGGAAATGGAGTGTTTTGTTGCTGTTGAACACATTTTGGATCAAGGGTTCGCTTCTCTGCCCCCAAAGTCACTG
This sequence comes from Uropsilus gracilis, assembly GCA_004024945.1. Taxonomy (NCBI): domain Eukaryota; kingdom Metazoa; phylum Chordata; class Mammalia; order Eulipotyphla; family Talpidae; genus Uropsilus; species Uropsilus gracilis. The sequence goes on from PVHY01003925.1 coordinate 36,005, forward strand.
TAGGTGTAGTTCTGTGGTCGGTCATCATTTCAATGGGCTTTAAAGTTTGGGACCTTGTTGTTCCAGTCATTTTCATTTTTGATCTCACCCCAGTGTCAGGTGCATCCAGGGCCTTTATTATTCAATAACTGCAGCAGAATAGGTGGATATTCTCATTTTGTTCTGGACTGTTACAAGTGCGATTAACTGGAAGGGACCCCTCCATCCCCTCCCCCACCCCACAAGGGTGCTGACCCTGTCCCCCAGGCTCTAGGGACAAAGGCACAGCTTCCCACTCTGCCTCCCATTCCCATGGTTGGCAGACTTACCTGTGCCCCTAACCTATGGCCTAGACCACTGGTAGGGGCACGCCAAGAGTCCCCTGACAGGCCCAGTGCCTCTGGAAGACTGGAATCCCATTAAAGTAGTTTTAACTCAGCATAATTAAAAGGTTGGGACTCTTTTCTCTACTATTTCCCATAACGTCATTCCTTCTATTGAGATTGCCTTCTCCTAGTGCCTGTGCTCCCTTCATGATAGATTCCAAAGGATAAGCCTAGAAGATTGTTAGCCTGAGGGGTTTACTGGTAGTGAAAAGGGAGTTTCTTCTTAAATATGGAGACAGTCACTAGACTGTAGATAGGTGACTTTCATCATATGTCCAGTGAAGAAAATCCTGCTTTCTACTTTGCAATGACTTGTTCTGCTTCAAAGTGAGTTAATGTCCAGTATTGTAGAGTTTTCTGAGACTCAGAAGACACTATCTCCTGCCTAATATGCAGTGTTTCTGCAAAAAGTATTTGTATGATCGATCTCAGAAAATCTGTTTTGATACCCAGTATATACTGTGGTTATTTTAACTGACCTACTAGGGCTTGGTAGTAGTCTGCTCAACCCCTCCATAACAGAATCCCACCTAAATCCAAAATCATGATGGAGAAATGTTAGTTTCTTTTGAGGCCTTTCTCTTTGTCCTATTGATAGGGGGGCTGTGGTGAAATTGGGGGCTTATGGCCCTTAGCATTGGTGGTGCTACCTTAGAATAGCAGCCATTGCGCTGTGGTGGGTGGAGACTTGGAGAAGGGAGGCTAAGTCTTTTTGTGATGGGATCAGGGTGAGGGGATTTAAGGAGGAGGCATGGGCAGAGAAGGGAAGAGCAGAGCAGAGGAGCAAGGAGGCTGAAAGGCCACACAGCTACCACCTGCAATGTCCAGGCAGCAGGCAGGGAAGAAAGCCACATTGTGACCTCCCTACCCTAGCCTGGGCCAGTGAGGAGCCCAGAGAAGCATGTTGGAGAAACTTGTGACTTGTGTAAGTAGACTTGGAAATTTGGTACTTGAGAACTTGGTTTAATTTTGAAATTGCAAAGCTTAGAAATTATCTGGAGAACTGAAGAGAACTTTCTGTGTTGCTGGTTTTTTTTTGTGTGTGTGTGTGTGTGAGATGTCTAAAGTGGTTGCTGCTGTTGTATCAAGTGAGAATGTTGGAGCTGTGCCTTTTTGGAGGAGAAATGACTTTCTTCATTGAGTTTCATCATGGATTTGATTCTCCCACTTTTGAAGGAGTGACGGTGCCATTTTGGTTTCATTTGGCTTGAAGTGAATAGCTGAGCCTTTGGAAGAAGGAGCAACAGCACCATCTTGGTTTCTTTATCTGGATTGAAGGTGGAACAGCCACCATTTTGAGGAAGCACATTGCTGCTGCAGCCATGTGCAGTTTTGGGACTAGAGACTGAACTGATTGGTAAGATTACCAAAGGAGTTCCTTATACCTTCAGTGACTTATTTTGCCTTTTTGATGAGTAAATCTGTTTTCACTTCCTCTTAAGGTTTATGTGGTCTTGCTACTGCTTGCGCAGGCTGAGAAGAACCTAAAGAGTAACCTAAAGGGTTTAAAGGACCAGCTGCTCCCTTTTCTAAGTTTTTTTAAATACCCTGTTTTGCTTGTTTCCTATTCGATTACACTATAGATGTCTTCACATGGTAGTTTTCCCACTGCCCCTGTCTGTATCCTAATCTCCTTTCTTGCAAGGACACCAGTCATGTTGGTTAGGAGTACCCATGTGAGCTCATTTTACTTTAATTATCTCTTTAAATATCTTATCTCCAAATATAGTCACCTTCTGAGGTTTATGGGTGTTAGGACTTGATCATTAATTTTGTGGTTATACATTTTGACCCATAGCCTAGGGCCCTCTGTTAATGGTTTTCTGGAGACTTGAAGGTCATGGCAATAATGCTGCTAATGGCAACAAAGCCTTCTTTAATTGGCTTCTTAAATATATGAAGATGGGGGGGGCCACGTGTGTCCTGATCAGCATGCACCCACAGCTTCCAGCCAGCCTCTGCCTGCACCAATTGTGCAGCTGCACCAATTGTGCACCCACTGAGCACCCTCTGCTGTCAAGCTGGCTGGTAAGAGAGCCTTGGGGGTTGGCCTGGGAAACACGGACCTGACCTCCATGTGGGCAAGAAAAGACCCACACAGGGTCAGGGAAAACAGTGGGGGGAGGTCTTGCCAGTTCATTCTCACTCCACTTAGTCCTCAGGAGGAGAAAAACAAACTTTGCAAAGAGCGACATAGAATGTGTAAGGGACCAGATAAGCACTCTGCCAATACAACTGGGCAGGATGCAGGAGAAGGACTATCACAGAACATAATGGACTGGAGAAACAACCATGATAAAGAACTATCACAAAAGTGTGCCTACAGATTCACCAGGAGTGGATGAACCAGGACCCCATTTTGGGACATGCCACCCAAGAAAACAAGGAGTCCCTCCCCATACAGTGAGAGAGATAGCCCACAGAGTTGTGGAACTGGCTTCACAACAAATCTGCAAAGAGAGAGAGTAGAGATCATCCACAAAGGCTATTGGTGGATGCCTACCCTCTCTGAGAAATCTCATTACAGGAAACGACTTGGAGAAAGGCCCCCACAAGCCAGAAGGCAGAGCTGCGGTGTGAAGAGGCAAAGGATATACTGGGAGAGTAGACTGGAATGGGCAGCCAGCAATGAGAAGACATAGTTACCTCAAATGAACATAGAAAGGCTGCCCAATGCAAAGCTAAGACTACAATCCTTCACACACAGAATGCTGTGTACCAGGAACACAGTATCTCACCTGTCAAATAAACACAATCACAGAAAAGGAAGAGAGACCTATGGACTGAACATAAACCATCAAAGAATGAGAGAGGAGTTTGAGTGAATGGATGGACCATAGCGATTGGAGGGGGGAGGGAAGGCATCCCAGCAACCATTTATCTATATAAGAAATTTTTTAAAAATGAATAAAAAAAATAAATATATGAAGATAAAAGTTGGATTCTTATAAAATTTTAAGCATTCTTGCCAAATACTTTTATAGAATTAACTATGTGAATTCTAATTTTTTATTCGGGCAAAGGGAAAAAATTTCCCCATCTCTCTGTGTTCTACTGAGGCTGGATGAATTTTAAAAAGTTAATATCACACAGATTAGTGGGAGCAAAGGACCAAACTTAATGACATACATGTGGAGAATGTACATGACTATAAATTCTAAAGTTAAGGAAATGAGCCTCTGGATTTTATATCCAATGCTAAGGGACCTGGAGCACCAAGGAGAGAGGAGGGAGTTTCACATGATTTCATGTGCCAAAACTTTTCCTCTAGCTATTTGCCCTGTCTTGAGATAGTTTTCTCCAATAGAAAGGTTATATGTGAAGATATCTCTAAGTCTAGGTAATCTGTATTCTTTAAGTAATGTTAATAGTCTTTCTTGAAGTCCAAGGGCCTCAGTTGGCCATAATTCGACATAACCCTGGTATGTCGAATACCAGGGTTACACATATTGGAAAAGACCTACTCAGGACATTTTAGAAAAAGCCTATCTGACTATTTTGGGGGACACTATGCTGCTGGAGATGTTTACAAAAGAAGGGAAGGTTGACAGTATACATTCTTGCAGAGGGTCTAGGATTGGAACCCTTGTACTGGTAACACACCAGGAAGAAGATCCACATTTAAAATCCTGACTCACTGATAGGAGCACTTGCCCAAAAGTCATCTTGCTGAATCTTTTGATTATTTAACAAAACTTGTTGCTGATTTTTAGTTTCCTGTCAAATGCTGGTTTTGAAGTCCTTTTTAGCCTTTTAAAAACAGCAGCAGCAAAGGACAGTACCCACATTAAAATGTTGGGGGCTTTTTTTTTTTACAGGGAATAAGGTTGCTGGGGACTCTATTTATCCTTTCCTCTTTAGCTCTGGGAAGGACTTGTGACTGAGCTTGCCCCCAGTTTGATTCATTTCACAATGGCAGAAATACAAATGCATTTTTATATAGGACCTAGAGGTCTTAGAAAGAAAAGAGGCTTTATTTATATTTGTTATGATCATTATGTGCTGGGATTATTTTCTCTGTAGGCAATGTCTCTCTTGCCCATATTTATGAAGCAGGGGAGAAGGCATTTAATGAATTTCAAGAGTGTATTTGACTGTAAAACACATCTCTCTTAGTATATTCACATGTAAATAGCCCTTTTATTTATTCTCTCTGGTGACCTTTCTTCTTGTGGAGAGTAGATCACAGTTTGTTGTTGTTTTCCATTTCCAAATGGGAGGCTGAATGATAATAATGAAAGATTATGCAAAAAAATCTATGTTTAAAATAATGTTGATATGCCACTTGTGTTGCAGGATAATTATAGTAATTTGGCTATTACACTATATGGAGTCAGGAGTTAGTTGCTAGAAAACACGGTGATAGGGGTGATTCAGGGATTTTCATCCCAACAGGCTGTTTGATCCTGCTGACTTTTCTCTTGAAAATAAATTGCTTGCAGAGAATGCTCTGAATTCCCTCTTGATTAAATTGGCTGTCCACAGACTGCACCCATTGCCCTGGGGTCACCGTGAGTTTGGTATCTGTTTACACAGGGTTTTTGACAACTCGTAGAATATCATGGACCACATTTAAACTGAGCAGAGCAACTAAGGAAGCAATTACTAAAAATCACAGTCTTTGTACTGGTTACAAACAAAGGAAAATGTATAATTCTTAGTCCAACATGAGCCAGTTATTTTACCCCTGGATTGCAAGCCTTTTCCCCACTTCACATTGATGGTCTTCTGGTGTTTTCAGACTTCCAAGAACATACAGGTTCATTCAGAGGAAGGGACAGTCACCTGGGAGCTGGTAGTGGGCAGAATGAAGGGCACCCCCAAAACCCCAAATCTCCCTGCTCTAAGTGCGTTATGCTTTCTGCCACATCAAGACAAAACGGGCTTGGGCTCAATAAGACTCAAGCAGACTCAAAAAAAAAAAAAACAACCTTTTATACAGTTAGTGTGTGACAGAGATAAAAGAAAGCAAAAATACAGTTCCCATATCAAGCACCTAAAGTTACCCATCCCCTCCTGGACAAACACCCAGCCAAATAGGGTTGGCCCAGAGCAGGACAGATGAAGCCCAAAAGCTTGCCACAAATCTAAGGCATCTTCTGGTGGGACCCCATTGAAAAAGAACAGAAGGAACCAGCTTATCTGGATCAAAATGAGCAAAACAAAAATCACCGTAAAGGTATATGCCATTTTCAGGCTTAACATCCATATCTTTCACCATGTCTCTTGAATATGTCCTTCATGTCTCCCAAGTCCCTGGTACAAATCCAAGACCTAGAGGCAAGTGTTTCACATGTCTCTTGCTCCATGTGCCTCCTCCAAGTCTTCTTTCTGAATCTTCTATCCCAGTGCCTTTTTAGCTTTTCCTTGATGCTAACTAAACTCCACCCTTCTCTAGGTGGAGCAGGGAGCATGGAACCTCCCTTTTTAGATTATACTATTACATTGATCTCTTTCTTAAAATTGTCTTTGATTTTTCTTCTTAAAAAGAAATATTCTTTTGCTTGAGAATCTTTTCAAAGACTCACTAAATCATTTGTAGTACTTATAGATTTGTATAATTCCTTTCTTTCCAAGATCCCCCAAACATTTTTCTTTACTCACCTGTAAAGCTGGGAATAATGTAAGTTAGGTATCAGAGATCAACGAGGGCTTTGTAAGCACTAGCTCCATAAAAATCAGCCTTATTTCCTTAAAACTATCTGCTTATATCTGACTCCATGCACATCATCCTCAAATGTGAATACCTGTGATAACCTTGGTCAAATAACCAATGTTTCCAATATGTCCTAATACAGGACAGGAGAACAGATTCTTCTTGAACCTACAAAAATAACAATATTATCATAAAAGTTACTATTTTTATGGTAAGAGTTTCCAAATTCTGGAGAGGCCAGGCAAGGAGAAAAAAATTTATCATTTCTGCTTACAAAAATATAATCTCCTAAATTGTTATAAGTTAAAAATCACTTAACTTTGCAAACAACTAAAGTGTCCAACAACAGATAAGTGGACAAAGAAGATGCAGTGTATAGAAGAGATTGGGATACTTTTCAGCTATAAGGAAAAAAAAAGTAAAAATTCTTACTGTTTGTGACATGGATGGCCCCTGAAGCAATACTAAGTGAAATAAACCAGAAGGAAAAAGAAAAATAGATGATTTCACTCAAGTGGAATATTAAAAACAAACAAACACCAAAGCAACCCCTCAAATCTGGAACTGAGGGTACCAGTATTAGGGGTGGTGTGGGGGGGGACAGGGGTGGAAGGGGTGGGGTGGGAGGTCGTAGCAAAGGGGAGGGGGGCTAGCTCAGTGGAGTATATTGGAAGATTATTGGTGCTTTGGTGGTGGGAATGGTATGATAACATAATATGTTATCATATATCATCATAACAATGATACAGATGTATGAAATATATACAGTGTATTATCTCAATAAGCATAATTAAAGAAAAATCACTTAAAAGAAAAGCAAAGTAGTTCTTTAAATCCAGAAGCAAAATTTTAAATAGAACATATACTTCAGTTCATTTAGGACCGTCTGGTTCATTTAGTACCATCTAATTAATTCTTATTCTGCTTCATCTGGGATTAGTAGATTCATGAGCCTATCAACTTCTCCACTAGAATTTTGAAATCCTTACTTAATCCAACAATAAGATCTCTACTATTTAAACAATGCCACCAGTAACCTATGCTCCTAAATACCTGGCACAGTCCCCTTCCCATGGGTCTTTCAGACACTTCTTTTTCATTGAATTCAAACATTCTGGCATACAGTAGGTTACATGAGCTTTCAGGGAAGCACCAGAATAAACCAGTAACTATCTGTCGATGACAGAAAAGTTAAGTGACTGTGGTTAAAGATCCTATGTGAGTTCATTGTGCAAGTAACACAACTAGCAAGGACATTTGACTTTTTGTGGCATACTATATTTCGAAACAACAACTGGCCTAGTTCTAATGTTACATTATTATCTAACACCATGCAGTGGAGTACCAGGACATAGTATAAGTAGTGAGGATGCTGACAAACTTTATATCATTCCTGAAATAGTAACATTAGTAGAATTTACCCATACAAATATCACTTAAAGAAGTTTAAGCATCAATTTTTTTTTGACAAATCTTTTCATGCAGTTTTAAATATCTAATTTTTGGTATTTTATGAGGTAGAAGAATAAATCCTTTGAGATTTTCTGGGAACCTTTGGGAAAATCAGTTGGAGATTGAGATTGTATTTAGAATTTCATTTGTGAATGCAGAATACCAAAAGTTGTCAGACTAGGTTTAAACACTTGGTTTTAAAATCAAACATAATAAAACAAACTTTAGTTCTTTTAAAAATGAAAAAACCTTGAGAGAGAGAGAGAGAGAGAGGAGAAGATCAGGGGAAGAAAAAAGGAAGGGACAGGAGTGGGGAGGGTTGGGGATGGAAGGAATGGGAGAGGAAAAAAGGTATAGTATTGACCTTATAGCTTTCATTCTAAAATTTTAGTCATGAACCATGCATAACTGCAGTAATATAAAACTTACCAATTCATATGAGATGGTACTTGTCTTTGCCCCTTTTGTTGTTATCTGAATGATATTTCTAGCACATGGAATTAGCTAAGGTTGCTTGCTCAACTAAAGTATTTGTGGGGGTGACTTTCAAGATTTTTCCTTTTGTTGCAATGTATAGGACTGTTAAATTTTGGGCAAGGGATCGAAGATCTGCTAGCAGTTGTCTGAGTATCCCCAAATTTTATCTGAGTGAAAAAATATCCAATTTGCTTTTCTATAATTTGAGGTGGAGTCTTGAGTCATTGCTTTTTAGGTTCTCTTCTTTTCTAAAAATGCTTAAACTCTACATGTCCCTCATGCTTGGATTTAACTGCAACCTACAAATTTTGTTGTGTAATATATACCTAACATTAAAAAAACATTTTATTTATTCTCTGACTAGTAGTTATTTAAAAGAATGCATGTTCAAAAATATATGGGGGTGGTTATTATCTTTTTTTAATTTTGATAATATAATTTGAGAAATATCTTCTTAAATTTTTAAGAAGACACAGTTAATTAACTACAGGGACAATGTTGTATTGACTATCTCTAAAACATATTTGTCTTTTATAACCAAAGCTATTATCTGCTAAATAGAACCCCCTACTCTCTCCCACCCTGACAACTCTCTGCTTCTTTGCATTTGACTATTTTAGGTACCTCATAAAAGTGGAATAAGGCAAGAGTTGTCCTTCTGTAACTGGAAAATTTCACTGAGCACAGTGTTAAAGTTTCATCCATCCATCACATATTGCAGGATTTCCTTCATTTTTTAAGGTTGAATAATGTTCCATTATGTGACTATGCTACATATTCTTTGTCCATTAAGGATATTCTAGTTATTTTTTTCATTAATAGGTTTTAACTTATTGTGTTGAAGTAAGAGAACCCTTTCTGTCTTATTTTAATCATATAACTTGAATGATATAACATTAGTTTTGTAAATGGTCCTTGAGTTCATGAAAAGACTATATATACTATAATTGTTAGGTGCTAGGTTCTAGATATTATTTGACAATATCTTAGTATTGTCAAGTATTGTATACTTGTTGACTTCCATCACTTAATCAGTTTTTTGAGAAATGTGTTGAAAATCTCCATTTTTGATTATAATATAGTGATTAATACTCATAGTCTGTCAACTTTTTAATTATGTATTTTGAGTCTGTTATTAGGTACATAATTTGAAACTAATATAGTTCCTTGAACTTAAAAAAAAAAAATCATGACGTATCCTTAATCTCTAATGACCTTCCTGTCTCCCCAGTCACCTTTTTTTCTTTTCTTTTCTTTTCTTTTTTTTTTTTTTTTTTTTTTTTTTTTTTTTTTTTTTTTTTTTGAAACTGGGTCTTGCTATTTTTGCCCATGGAACCGCAGGCTCTCCTTGCCCAGGGTACCACAGACTCAAGCAATCCCCAGCCTCAGCTTCCCAGGTAGCTGGGATGACAGGCGAGCGCCACCACGCCCAGCTATTTTTTGGAACTAGGTCTCGCTACGGGCCCCAGGCAGGACTCGAACCGCGATCCCTAGCCCCTGCTGCTGCATAGGCTGAAGCTTACAGGCACGAGCCACCGTGCCCGGCCTTAGTCACCTTTTTTTTCTCATTTTAATATGGCCATCTCAGCTTTCTTTGATTCATATTTTGTGTGACATATTTTTTTCATCCTTATTTCCTTATTTTTAGATATGTTTCCTGTAATTTATAAAGTAAAAATTTCTTATTAATCCAGTGTGAAGACTGTTTTGTATTTTAATTAGAATATTTAGTTTCTTTACATGTAATGTTCTTGTGGATTTATATCACCTTCATAGAAATTCTCTCTTCCTATATATTAGTTCTGATATTATTTATTTGGATATTTTTTAAAAATCTTATCAATATCAGTTTAATTACTATTTTTAAAGAATCATCTTCAGGATTTTGTTGATTCTCTGTTATATTTGTGATTGTGTTAATAGATCTCTACCAAAATGATGCTGCTTGTTCATTTACTAACTTGCTTTGGAAGTGTGAGTTAACCATGTTATTTCCAACATCAAGCATACTTACACTACCTAAGTAGCTTAGAGTTCATGAACTAGTGGTTTACTCTAGTGGGAGTGAAAGCCAAAGTTCCTAAGGCTTTCTAAGTCAGACCGCTTATCATGAGGGGGTTTAATCTAACAGCAAGAATGTTATTGTCTAACAGATGGTTGGTATGAAATACAAAATTTTACATGCATGCATGAATGAATAAATGAACAGTCACTGAGCTTTGTTCACACCTCTGCTTTAGCAACTTTCATATTGTAAAATATTTAAGAGTGTGTGTGTCTGTGTGACTTGTGACTTGTGACTTGTGAGCTCCTTAGGGTAAGAAGACCATATCTTATTCATTATTTACTTTTGAGAACCAAGTAGAATGACTGCAGCTTATTGTTTTCCATTGAACTTTAGTTGAATAAATAATTTAAATTAAACCTTTAGTTTTCCCTCTTCTTAAACTTAAATTCATTTGTCACTTTTTCCCCTGAAATCATCCATAATTACTGAAATAGTAAACAAAATAACTATTTTGTAATATATTGAAGATAGAAATTTACTTGTGTAGATTTCTTTATCTTAATTACATGAAAAACCTTTAAAAATTAGAATAATGCTGTTAAAGTTCTTTTTGATCAAAACCCTATCCTTGCTCTTCCTCTCCTTCCCAGAAATATCCATTGATAATATTTTAGTCCTGTATTCTTCCAGACCTCTTTTTCATATTTTTACAAGATGGTGTGTGTATGTGTATGTATGTATGTATATATACATAAACATGTATATACATATACATAAATATATATACATAAGCATATGTGTATGGAATTGTGTAGGTATATGAATGATGCTTTGAAAAATGCTCCTTCACTCAGCTTCTTGAGACCTAATAATGTTGATATGCTTATTTCTAGGACACTCCTTTTACCTTCTGGGTAGTAGTCTTCTGTATGGAATATGTCACATTTGTCCTAGGAAGGGCATTTAAGTTTTTTCCATCATTTCATGATTACAAGTAGTACTGAAGTAAACATTCTTGTGCATGTCTCCTTGGAGCCTTTGAAAGAATTTCAACAAGCTATATACCCACGATTGTTCTTGCTGGACTTGTATATATTCATATTTCTACTGAAAATGACTGTGCTGGTTACCTTGCTACCAAAGCATCCTTAGTTCTCCTTAGTACTGTGTTGTCATTCATTTTAACTTTAACCAATATTATGAATGAGTATGAAAAGAGATCCTTTTAATTTCAGTTTTCAGAATATTACAAAAATTAATGATTTTGATGTGCTTTTTTGTCATTTACATTTACAGTTTATTCCTTTCTTTTACAATTCTCTAGGGTACTTTCGGTAAACAACTTTTAGATTTCTATGTGGTGAAATATATCAATATTTTTCTTTAATTACTTATGCCTTGCAATTCTTAAGGATTAAAGGTCATAGAGATGTTTTTCTATATTTTGTTCTAGAATGTCTAAATACTTAAAAAAAGCTTTAGGGTATTAATGGACCTGCAAATTATTTTTTTTGTATGGTATAAGAAGTTCAAATTAATTTTTTCCCATGTGATTAGTAAGAACTATTTATTGTGTAGTTTGTTCTTTTCCTAGTAATTTGAAACACTGTCTTTGACATAAATCAGCATTTCATACCTTTCTGGTTCTTTTTTGGGTTTCTTTCTGTTCTAGTTTTATTCTAATAACCTCCTGTTTAAAAGGTACAACATTAAAAAAAGTTATAACTTTATAAAATAAAGTATGTTCATTTTCTTTAGGAAATTTGACACTTTCTGTTCATTACTTAAATATTTTGGTCAAGTATTTCTTTACATTTACTTTTTTAGAATCAACTAATTATGTTAAAAAACCTTTTTTGAGATTTTTTATTGATATTTGAAATAAGTGCAAAACCACTTATTTCAATATTGATATTTGAAATAAGTGCAAAAAAACTACACTATTTCTTATTCTTCCCATCTCCAAAAGGTATTTTTTTTTGCTTTTTTAAAATTTATTATTCCTATTTGATAAAGATCAGGGTAGATCCAGGCCTTGTGGAACCTAAAATCTGTACCGTTGGGGCATCAACTTTAGGAAAGCACATATAAAGTTATGAATACACTGACAGGTGCTGTGTCTTGAGAAGGTCCTGAACTAGGTGCCCCAATCTCCAACTTTATTAGATAAACCCCCTTATGATAAGCAGTTTGACTTAGAAAGCCATAGCAAATTGTGCTTTCACTCCCACTAGAATAAAACAGTAGTTCATGAACTCTAAGCTATATAGGTAGTGTAAGCAATGAAATAACAATTAAATTTGCAGTCTCCATCGTGTTTTTAGTTGTGTGTTATATAATACCACCGCCTTAACTTTTCTCTGCAATAGCACCTCACATTTGAGAATCTCAGGGCACATTAAGAACATTAACTAATTAAACTTCACAACACCCCAGAGACTCTGTAAAGAGAGATATAGCATTCACCTCGCCCAGTGCTGAAATGCAGCCACCTCTGGGGACAAGCATGGCAGCTGCTTAATAACAAATTGCAACACCCCAGGACAGTTTAGCCAAGACAATTAGTCATCCTAGTTGGTAATTGTTGCATGAACCATAGACTACAAACAGTCACCAGGATTATTAGTTCATTGTAAATCTGATTCATTCTTCAAGACATCTGGGTTTTTTGTTGTTGTTGCTTATTTTTAGTAATTTTATCCTAATTTTTTAAGAAGATGCATGCATAGTGAAGGTCTGATTTTACTTTAGTCTCATTTTTATAGTCCTTCAAATATTAAATATATACTAGGAGAAGGCTAAGTTTGTAAAACATAAACTTAAGGATAGGGAACCTTGATGAACATGATTTTTTAATTCAGAAGGGTTGATGCTGAGCAAAACAAATTAATGATGCTATAGAAGTTAGAAGAGCAACTACCTCTAAGAGGTGTATTGATGGTGAGTGATACTTCTGGATGCTGGAAATGCTTTAGACATTCATCTGAGTGGTTGCTATATAGGAATACACAATGTAAAACAGCATTTTATTGTTTGTGTGTTATCTGAATAGCAAATTAACTTAAAAAGCATGCTATTTCTGTCATCAAAAGAATATGTCACTCCCATATAGAATGGAAATTTTAACATGGTGCAGGACATATTCAGGAACTAGAGACAGGTTGTGTTTCATTTTCTTCAAACCATCTTTCTTCAGAGGGATTCTGAGTCCTTTGCTTTTCTCTGAGTCCTTGACATTTCCTCTTCATGCTAAAAGAGCTGCTTGTTGTGCTGGGATGCAGTTCTCTGTCATTGTGCTTTCCATATTATGGATCTCCCCATCTATACCCATTTACACCACCTTGGTGTATCTAACTCTTACTTAGAATTATATTCTATTTCATTCATCTGGGAAAGGCCAGAGGGATTTGGGATTGAGAGGGGGCTTGTGGGTTGCCCTAGATGGTATTAAAAGAACACAGTGGGAGAGGATACACAGAAGATCTGACTGTCTCTGTCCCCATAACCTTTGATGTGATGGTTAGAACTCAGAAGACAGTGTTGGCAGCATTGTCTATGGAGCCTCCAAGCAGACTCAAATTCCTTTGCATCTTAGATGGTACCTCCAGGGCAGGCAGTCACTAGGCAGAGCATCCAAGGGCTTCTCTGAGCTCAGAACCAAAGTCTAAAGATAGATGGCATGACAGGATCCTCCACCCAATAAAGCTGGGATAAGATGAACCAGAAAAGAACAGGTTGGAGCGGGGAGAGAGGGCATGGAAAATTCCTGGAAGAGAGACAGACAAATAGGAAGAGACAAAGCAAAGGATAGAAAGCAGAAGAAGGAAGAAGAGCAGAGTGAAAGGAAAAAAACTTTTTTTAGACAATGTGGGAAAACAGCTTTTTATTTTAATTTTCAGTGAGGCTAAACACCTGAAGCAACGTGGTTATTAAAAGTTATCCCTCGTTCTGTAGAAAGTAAAGAAATGAAAAGTCAGACCAGATGCTTGCACATTTTCAAACAAATAGAAAGCAGTCTTTGTCTTTGACATTGAGACTGCTCTGACACTGCTAATTGTGGTCTTTTCTACTTTCTTTCTTAAAATCATCACAAAGCCTGTACCCAGAAATTTGTTAATTAGTTGTTTGTAAATGTCCAAGGGGCTACTACGAAAGAATCACACGACTCGGTAACTGGCAAGGGTAGTGCCCCTTGGGAGTCAGGTCCAAGCTTAACCCTGGCATCATTTTATCTCTAAAGCTCCCATAGGGCCAAGTATCATTTATCTCCTTTGTGTAGAGGAGGGCACAGAGAGGTCAGAATTGAGGTGGGCTCCAAGGACCCTGTCCCTCCACCTTATGGTACTGCCCTCTGTACATGGATTCTTTAGATATGGTATAGTTTAAAAACACATTGCCATGTCATCTCTGATTTTCTGTGGCTCTGCAGATATTTAATCCTCTATTTCTGTTCTTATTCCACTTTTTCTCTCAAAGATGCTGAACTTAGGAGTAATAGCTGGGATTCCCAGGAAATAGTGGAGAAGCCTGTTTCTCCAAAGGTTGTGGAGAGCACTCAGGTAAGGAGACTTACACAGCCAGGCCTGGGGTGTCCAGATGAACTGGGGGCTGCTTGACAGTTCAGGATCAGGGGTGTTTTCTGGGGCTGGGTCATTACTGGGAAGTTCTAGCACCTGATATAGAAGAGTAGCACTAATGTCAGGGAGAGATAGGGTCAGAAGAATATAGGATTCTGTATTTGTAACAGACAAATACAAAATACAGAACAGACAAACCTCATTGCTATATGTAAGAATACTAGAAAGAGTAGAATTTTGTTCTGTCTATACTTTCCTTCTCATCTATTCTTTGATTTTAGGAGACTGAGGTAGATTCATTTAAAGTTAATTAGGAAGTTCAAACTTTTTGAAAAGAATTAATCATCCATGTCCTTAAATGAGGAAATATGTTTCCTGCTGAAATGGACCCTGAAAACTACAGAAGCACCCACCAGAGCTCTTAGAGCAACTGGCTTTGCTGTCCTTGCCTGGCATAGCAGGTGAACCCCTTTACCCTTCTGCCAGGTTCATTGATCGTACTTTGTGTATGTATGCAACTGATGTAGCCAAAAAAGAAATTGAGGTTAAAAAAGAAATATTAATAACAGATTAGGTAGATATTGAAGAAAAATGATTAGTGAACTTGAACCAGAAATGAGAAATCTTAAAAAATTAATGTATCAGTGATTATATATCATTGTGGGATAGCATGAGGCACATTCTGTGTATCTAATTGGAGACCATAAAGAAAAGGAGAGAGAAACTGGAACAGAACAATTTATTTGAAGAAATAATGACTAGAGACTATGAATTTGATGAAAACAATAAACCCACAAGAAATCAACAAATAGCAAGCACAAAAAAAAATGACATAACGATACCAAAACCTACTACCGTCAAATAGTAGAATACCTTGATAAAGAGGACATCTTGAAGCAGCCAGGCTTGAAAAAAGAGACAAATTGGGAGCAGGGGACAAAGATAAGGATGACAGCCAATTTCTTGTTGGAAAAGTGTAGACAAAAGGATACACCTTTCAAAAATAAATATGAAATAAATACCTTTGCCTACATATAAAAGGTGAAAGAATTAATCACCAGCATAACTATACTACTAAAAATGTTAAAGATTAGTCTTCTGGGGAGAAGGAAAATGATATCAAATGAATATCTGGATCTGTACAAAGAATTAAGAACTGTGGAAATATTAATGGATGATCATACAATATTTCATTATTATTTATATCTCTTTAAAAGATAATTGCTTCAGCAAAAATAAGTATGTTTATAATGTATAAAGATAAAATGTATGGTAAGAACAGAACAGGAGGGAAGAACTAAAAATATAATAGTTTCTGGTACTATACCTGAAGTACATAATATGACTTGTCAGAAGTGAAAGATGTATACTATAAACTCTAAAAACAAAGACTCCACTAAGTTTGCAAATAAAATTCAGTTATATCTTTCTGCAGCTACAGCTTGCAGGAGAAATAAGGAGAAATGGTAAAAACATCCTAGTGAGCCAAAAAGAAGGCGAGAGGAAAAAAGCAAAGAACATATGAAACAAAGAGAAAATAAATAGCAAGGTGGTAGGCTTAAACCTGAACATATCAATAATTTCATTGAATGCAATGCTCTAAATATCCCAACTAAAAAACATATAAAGCAGATATATACTGAATTAAAATAAAAGACTCAGTGATATGTGGTTCACAATAATGTATTTTAATATAAAGATAAATAGGTCACATTAAAATAATTCAAAAAGACACTATAACAAACTGTTAGAATTATAAATTAGGAAAACCCACTTATAATAGCATCAAAAAATAATAAAATACCTAGGAATAAATTTAACCAAGGTAGTGAAAATGAAAATATTATTAGTGAAAAAAATTAAAGAAGAAACAATAAGAGGAAAGATGTTCTGCACAATTGGATTAGTAGATTTAATGCTGTCAAAATATTAAACAGATTGTTAAAGTTATTAACACAATACTGTTAATATTGTTAAAAGATACCAACAGATTCACTACAATTCTTACCACAATGAAGTAACATTTTTCATAAAAATAGACCAAACAATCCTGAGATTTGCTAGGAGTCACACAAAAACCCGTAATAGCTAAAACAGTCTTGCAAAAGAAGAGTAAAGCTGGATGCATTACAGTTCTAAGTATCAGACTATTTTACAAAACTATAGTAACCAGAACAGTTAGGCATTGACATTAAAAACAGACATATAAGTCAATGGGACAAAATTGAGAACAAAAATAAACCCAGGTACAGGTGGTCAGATAATGTATTCCAAAGAAGCCAAGATTATACAATGGGAAAAGGAAAATCTCTTCAATAAATATGTTGAGAATACTGGACAACCACATGCAAAACAATGAACCTGGACCACTATTTTGCATCATATAAAAAATTAGCTAAAAATAGAGTAAAGACTTGACTGAAAAACTGAAGCTATAAACATTAAGTGGTAAGCTTCTTGGCATTGATCTTGGCGGTGAGTTTTTGTATCAGACAGCAAAAGCAAAAATAAACAAGTGGGACTACATCAACTAAAAAGCTTCTCCATGACAGAGGAAACCATCACAACACAAAAAGTTAATCTAATGCATAAAACAGAATATTTGCAAATCATTTATCTGACAATCTGTTTGTATCCAAGATATATAAAGAATGTCTACAATTTAATAGCAGCACATGTGAGAATATACACACAACAAAACACACACACTTAAATTACAAAAGAAAAAAAAATATTTTTTTATTGTTATTTATTTTTATTCTTTAGATCACAACCTTGGTAGATGGTTTTTGGGATACCTCCCCCTTCCTCTTCCCTCTGGTGCCCCCTCCATTCTCACACACCCCCCTCTTTGTTGTTTGCTAGTCTGAATGAAGTCCATTTGTCTCTTACTTTCCTGTGGCAGTGTTCTTTCATTGGGTGAGGGACTATGTTGTTGGAACCAGGTGAACCTTACTGATAGGTTTTCAGTCTTAAGTTTGTGTTGGGCAGCCAGTCAATATTTATTTGTGGTCTGTCCATATTTTCTTGTTGCAGGCTGTCTTCAATCTCATCTCTGTTGTTTTGCTGCTTTACCTTATAGTTCTAGTGTCAGATTTAGGGGGGTCTCACCCCCCCAGCCAGTTGGTGAAGTTTTTCTGTGGATACAGGCTTCTGTGAATGGCCATTGTAGATGATCTCCTCTGCCTCAGTTTGCAGTTTTTCTGTGGGTCCAATGCCCCCATCTTTGGCCTTCCTCTCTTCTCCTGTAGTGTAGGTAAGGGACCTTGCTCTTCTAGAAGGCATATCCAAAATGAGGTCTTGGGTCTTCCTGACCTGGTGAGTGCATATGTGCACTCCGTGACATTGTGTTTATACAGTTTCTCTTGTTTCAACATGCACTGGTTCTCTCAGTTGTCCTTCTGCTGTGTACAAATCAGGTTTGTGGGCTGGATTTTTGCATGGTCCCTCACCCATGCAAAAATTTGTGTTGTGTGTGCATGTTCTTGCTCTTCTTGAAGATTAGCTAGAGTGAGAACTGCATGGAAGTGGCATTACCCCCTGACCCCCCACCTCCCTGTGTGTGTATGGGACCAGATGGCCGAGCAGAGCATGTGCCCTTCCATGCTCCCCTTGATCTAGGAGCAGGGGTAACACGGCTCCACCAAACCAGACTTCAGATGGCTGCCCTGTTCATCAGCCATCTGCTGGTGGATGGGGTTAAAAAGTACCCCAACCTATCACCCCTCCCTGGCTCACCAGGCTTGGGGGGCTTCCCCAGGTTTCTTCACCACTTTGGCTCCTCACTGGCCGTCCTCTGACGGCTCGGGACCCGGGCATGCAGACAGCCCTTAGGAGGCTGCTCCCTGGTGGGCGGCACTCCTACAAAAGGAAATCTAAACAGACATTTTTCCAGAGGTGTGCAAATGACTGGTAGGTATATGAGACTATCACTAATCATCAGGTGAAAGCAAAGTAAAATCACAGTGAGACATCACCTCATGTCTATTAGAGTTATTATCATAAAAAAGATAAAGGATAGCAAGAATGCAGAGAAAAGAAAACTATTGTACACTGCTGGTTGGATTTTAAATTGGTACAACTGCTATAGAAAACAGTTTTGCAGTATCTTAAAAAAAAACGAAAATAAGTTTATCATATGATCTAACAAACTAACTGCTGGGTAATAAGGCAATGGAAATGAAAACACTAACTCCAAAAAAATACTTGTACCCCCAAGTTCACTGCAGCATTTATTGAAATAGCCAAATATGAAAACATTTTAATTATTCATCAATGAGAGAATGAATAAAGAAGTCCTGGTGTAGATATATACAGTGGAGTATTATTCAGTCATAAAAAATGGGTGAAATTTTGCCATTTGTGACAATGTCACACTGAGGAAGCAAAATACCACTTGATCTCACTTATATGTGGAATTCACAAAATGAAGACCAAGCACTGAGAGACAGAATACAGACTGGTAAATGCCAGAAGTGGGAGTGGTGGTGGGTGGTATGTATAGAGAGGAGTAAAATGTATGAAAGGAATTAAAAAGTATACACAGTTATAAAATAAATAAGTCAGGGGGATATAGCATGTAGCATGGTGATTATAGTACAGTATACTGTACTGTATATTTGAAAGTTGCTAAAAAGTAAATCTTGAAAGTTCTCATTACAAGAAAAAATTTTCAACTATGTTGATGATTATTGGTGATCATTCACTATAGATATAATATATAATTGTATATTTAATCATATATATTATATATAATATAGTCATGTATAAGTATTTATAATCATTGTTGTACACCTGAAACTAATGCACTGTAATTTATGTCCATACACCTAATACATAAAACAATGAAGTAATGATATTGACAACAAATAGATTATTAAAGCAGAATAGAAAATCCAGAAGTAGACTTAGTGTATAATCTCCAGTGACTAAAAGCAGATTCATGTTGCCTGTGGCAAGGGATGGGAGAATAGGCACATGGAAATATGGAGCTTTTGGGGGTGATGTACAGATTGATTATTTTATTGTGATGCTATCTTATAAGAACATACAAACTTTTGAAAAGGGGCAATTTAAGCATATGTTGTTAATCGTATGTTGAATATATATAAAAATGTATTTTCTTTAAAAAATCCTACTGTACTTTCATGTCTGGAATTAGTGTCCAGAGGATTTCAAGTTACACAGAAGAGTAAGAATTATGAGTTAATTATGAGTTAATAATGACATAATTAATTAACTTCTACAGAGAATTAGGAGATGCTGGCCCTATGTTGAGCATCTGTCTGTCTATCTATCTACTTAGTCATCCTTTTGTAATTCTCCTTAAAGATTTATGAGGTAGATGCTGTTCTTAACCCTTTTCACAGATGAGGAAACTGAAACTCCTAACTTTTCCAGTGTTGCACTAGTAAGCATGGAGCCTGGTTCTTTATCCAGATTGTTCACTCTAAGATTTCAGGCTCTGAACCACTGTGGATGTTGGTTAATTCTCATATCTTGCCATTGTCATTTGCAGGGGAAAACAACAGAAGAAGCTGCACTCAAGGAACTTCTTTCAGCAGATAAAATTGAAAATACTGGTGAAAACACTGGTGAAATGGAGGTAGGGCTAAAACAGGGCCTTCACAGCCTGCCTCATTGGCTTCTGTGAGGCCACTGTGAGGACATTTCTCCAGGTCTCCCTGCCTTTCTTTACCAGTTCATATCTGCCACCTTCTGTTTTTTGTTTTTTTGTGTGTTTTGTTTTTTTTTTTTTTGAGACTAGGTCTTGCTATTTTTGCCCGTGGAACCGCAGGCTCTCGTTGCCCGGGGTACCATAGACTCAAGCAATCCCCAGCCTCAGCTTCCCAGGTAGCTGTGATTACAGGCGTGTGCCACCACGCCCAGCTATTTTTTTGGAACTAGGTCTCCCTACGGGCCCCAGGCGGGACTCGAACCGCGATCTCTAGCCCCGGCTGCTTCATAGGCTGAAGCTTACAAGCACGAGCCACCGTGCCCGGCCTCTGCCACCTTCTGTAGAACCTATTACACAAAGTCTTTCCTGATTCTTACATAAACTAACCCTTTCTTCTATATCCTTCACACTGCTTAGACCTAGGAATTTCATTTTCTACATCAATTATTTGCAATAATTCTCATAGAAACACCTATGGTATGTTATATATCATTCATATGCTATGGTTCAAACTGCTCCCTCCATTTAAATGTTCAGGCCAGCGATGGATGGTAGCATCTTCACCAGTTCTACCCCTGGGGCACTGCCCCATCCAAGATTGGTTTATGTTCATCCTTCCCACACCTCCACTTTTGATCCTTTGTTAAACCTGCTTTGTCTACTCCAGTGGAATATAATATCTGAGAAATCAGGTAGAGAATGACGTGGCTCTGTGAACCTGGCTCAGAATTTTAATCTGTTCCCAAGGATCAGAGCAAGACTTTGGAGGTTTCAAAATAAGAGGTTAACATGATGGGACATTCCTGTTTCCCAGTGATGAACACAAATTGAAATGTCTAGAGAGCCCTTGAGGGGGAACAGGTTAGGAGGTTTAGTCATATCCATGGAAGTCCTGAGACAAAATTTCTGAACACTAATTCCAGACATTGGAGTTCTGAGAGAGGATCAAGCCATCTTCTCTCAGAGTCTGACCATTTAGGAAGACCACAGAGAAGTCAACTAGGGATAAAATACTGCTTTATCCTGACTAGAGCTATATTAGAGAACAGTGCTTGGAAGTAGAATATAAGTGGATGTCCTTTTTCCCCCTTCTGAATTAAATGAACGCATCTCACTATAAGCAGATTCCATTCACCCTTAGGACAGGGTCTGCCTGCAGGAGAGAAGAGTGTATGCAGCCTGGGAGTAAAGCATACCTGTGCTGCAAGAAAAGAGCAGAGTAAACAGGTATAGGGTTTACTTTTGAATCTCACTTTAGCTATGCTGTGGGGCCCCCACTCCAGTGCTTCTGGCACTGCTCCTTCCTTAGCACCTGGAGGAGAAATTGTTCTTCAAATGCTTAGTCTTTCCTTGGTGCTGTACCTGCAAGCAAGTCAGAATCTTTGGGGACTGGTCCTCAGCCAGTGACCAAGGAGTGTCCCAGCTCCTTGACCTCTTAGGTGGTACAGTTCTAAGGGCCACTCTCCACAGTGCCCCAGAGATGTCAGCAAGTTTGGGTCCACAGAAGTACAAATTGGTGTCTTTCTTCCTTTACTTTCCCAAGCCCTTCACAGAATTTCCTGGCATCACTGTCCAAATCAACTTGACTCAGAGTTTACTTCTGGGAAAACCCAAAAGAGACACTTCTTCCTCATGCCCCAGCAAGGCATGAGCAAAACATGCAGCAGACAGTGGCAGTTTTCCAGTCAATATTTCTAAGAGAGTAGCCATTCCTTTTTCTGATCCAAACAAGAGTGTGGAGGGAGGGACAGAATGGTCCTCTCTGCATTGGAGGTACTGGAACCCCTGAGGGCATCTGGGTCAACAAGGTGGATTGATTTTCCATGTTTATCTTCTCTCCCTACTGGAAAAACCCACTAAAATGACAGTGAAGGAATAAGAAGGGCACAAATCCACAAAGACAACAAAACTGAGAGAGGAGATGTTGGAAGATAAATACTTTAAAATGTTTAGCATCAAGAAAATCGATGGAGGGATTTACACTGGCTTAGTACAACTGAGAAAGGTAAAAGTCAGATACTGTTTTGAGGGGAAATGAGTGACTTCTCCACATGTACCCACAAAAGACTGGGTCCTAAACCGCTGCATAAGGCATGGCAAAGCCCCAGCTGAATGAGGGGTCTGTGAGACTGTCTAATATGGAATGTTAGGGATACTAGATCCTTGACAGATGGCATTGGTCAACTAAATGCAAGTGAAATGATCACGTGACTCTTCTTTGGAGAAATAGAACAGAAGCAGCTCCAAATTCATGTTCAGCCTGTACTGTATGAGGCTGTATAATGGAGAAAGAGAATAAACAAATAAATGAGATTCTTTACTTCAAATGGAGAAACCCTGTTCCATCTCTGCCATCATCTCCAAGTATTATAAGCCAGGTCTTTCACTGCTGTAACAAATTACCACACACTTAGTGACTTTAAGCAATGCAAATTTATTACCTAACAGTTGTAGACATCAGAAATCTATAACAGATCTTACTGTGCTAAAATCCAAGTAGATTTTATATCATTATTATATAATACATAATATTAATATATTATATTATTATTATAAAATCCATATTCTTTCTGTAGTTTGTAGGGGAGAATCCATTCCCTTGCCTTTGCCAACTTCTAATACCATTTGCATTCCTTGGCACATGGCCCCCTTTCCATTTTCAAAGCCTCTTCCTAAAACAAGTATAATGGTTCCACTTGTGTAGCATAGCATCTCTCATTTCTCTCTGAACCTCCTACCTTCCTTCTTAGGACCCTTATGATTTCAGTGGGCCCACCAAGAAAGCAAGGATAATCTCATCTCAAAATCTTTAATTTTAAGCTTTAATCTCAAAAGTCGCTTTTCCCTTGTAAGGTAACATAGTCCTAGGTTCTGAGAATTGGTCCATGCATATCTTTAGGAAGGACATTTATGCCTATGACAGTCCCTTGTGCAGATAAGAAAACTTGTTCCCCCTAAATCTGAACGCTTAAAGTAAAGGCCTACAGATAACGTCACTGAAAGTGGTTACCCAGTAAAATGCCAGGTCTTTGCCTCATCACTGAACAAAGTGATCCAATTTGTCAGAGACTATTGAGTTTTATATACCAAGCACTGTTGATTTTAGGAAGCATATATGTGCCCCAGTGATAAAAGGGCATAAGCCATAAACAAAGAAGACAAATACACATCTGACCTTAAGAAACCGGGACTGCTAAACAAGAAAGCAGTAGGTACAGTGGGTAGAGATCAAGGCTAGATCAGAGGATGGGGAGAAATTCAGTGAAGTATAGAGGGTATCTCAAAAGCCTGATTCTTTTGGAAATAATACTGACAGTGTGTGAGAAAAAATTATGAAATCAAATAATTTACAAAACAAAGTACACAAATGAGAACACAGTCATATTGTACTCCATTGATCAATAACAATGATAATTATATATTCATAATACTCGGTTGACTAAATCTACCCACCATATTAATAACCAATTCAAAGTTTGCAAAAATAGTGAAGAAAAAATAGCAGCTTAAGCACATATCAGAAATAGAGATCAAACCAAAAGAAAATGAGAAAGTTGAAAGTGCCAGTAGAGAGTAGGATTCAGGGTAAAAGAGGATTCCTGATTCCTTTGTCACTTTTTCATCCCAGTATTTTAATTTTTCCTATATGTATGAATTATTTGATATATAGGAACTCCAAGAAGTACCTCAGAATGAATCATTTTCCTCCAGCTCTAACACACTATTAAATGTCCCTAAAATGAGACTGGAAGCACTTAGTACTAACTTGCTGAATGACTACAAGCTTTTAGTGTCCTCCCCAGGTGCCACTTCAACACCTGAGTAGTTCTAAGATCAAAAAATTCTTATAGAGCAAAATCATGGTGAAAACACTTTTGAGGAATGAGGTATTTTCCTTATGGAATGATTATATATATTATTTATATATGATTATATATATATTATGTACTCCTTATGGAATGATTATATATACTATATACACAGTGTATATATATGTATATATATATATACAATAGTGTGTGTGAATATATATAGTGTGTGTATATATATATAGTGTGTATATATACAGTGTATATATAGTGTGTATATATAGCATATATACACACTATATTTACTACTGTGCTCTAATTTTTATTCAGCAGTTAAAATAGTAAAAAATCTCTCAAAAGTCAACTGATACCATTTATTTTCTTATGTTTGTATAAGGACTTACTTCAGTCCTTTTGTAAATTTTGACTATCTAATTAAGAACATCTTTGAAAAGTAGGCATGGATTACAATGATTTTCTTCAGATCGGACAATCCAGCCTCATCTGACCTAGGAACAGTAATGCTCCTAGTAATGAAGTGACATGAAATTACAAAAGGTAAGATTCACATTTGGTTCCTCCTTTCTCCTTATTCTAGGCTGTAGAAAAACTCAGTCACATTTCCTCTGTGGATGATGCAGACCTTACTAAAAGCATAAGCTTGTCATCCATCATGCTGCCTAAAGGTACCAGCTACTTCCGCCCCATCTACAAGGGAGAGTCCACTGCTTTTTGTATTCAGCTGTTTTGTATTGATGAGAGACATGAAGCAAGGCAAGTACTGATCTCCAGGTATCTATTCTGGTCAGGCATTCTTATTATCTTGGTGACCAACATATAATCTTTCAGAGCTAGTGATATGCATACATGGTCATATATCCTACTCATCTTGAGAAGTTTTTCTAAAACAGATTCCTGGACTCTATTCACAGAGACAACAGTGCATAAAATTTGGATAAGGCCCACAGAACCAGGCTACCCAAGGTCTTCCTTCCTTATTTAACAGTTGAGGATCTGGAAATTATTGTATAAACACAAGTTATTCCTCATTCTGTTAAGTTTGTGACTTTTGGAGACTTTGGATTTAGGTTATCTCTTATTTGGAGTCTTTGGTTGTGATTAACCAAAAATCCAACCCAAGTTGGCTTTGAAAAAATGGAATAACTATGTCATATAATGAAGGATAAGGGAGTCCAGCAATATGGTGTGCTTCTCACTTCTGTAATATTCATAGCTAAATTGCAAAAGAACTGAGGCAGTAATCACTTAAATACAAACATACAGTTACTGCATGCATGAAGAACAATGGGCTTGCAGAAATGAACAGGAAAAACTGTATTGTGTTGAGCATACTGTCAATACAGCCACGAGAAGGAGGGGCAGCTGCTATATGGAGCCCTCCCCTCTACAGTTGTTGGCTTCATGGATGTGAGGGACTTTAGAGACCTATTATTAAACCAGATAAGTGAATGAACAGCGTTGGCATTCAGTACAGAGGATGCACTATTGGAGAACAATGAGAATAAGAATGCAGAGTGATGATTACTGCTTGACCCTAAGGATCCCAGTGACAAGCCAGAACTAGAGCCAGAACTGACAAAGCCAGTTCACTTTTTGTCTCCTCATGGAAGAGGCTATTATTTGCAGCCTGAGGATGTGCTATTCCAAAT
Source organism: Uropsilus gracilis (assembly GCA_004024945.1). Taxonomy (NCBI): domain Eukaryota; kingdom Metazoa; phylum Chordata; class Mammalia; order Eulipotyphla; family Talpidae; genus Uropsilus; species Uropsilus gracilis. The sequence goes on from PVHY01003925.1 coordinate 61,696, forward strand.
GCTTCCTACTTCATCACCCAGGTCCAAAAATGAGGTAAAGTTAAACTATCACTAACCAGAGTTAATCTCCTGGATCTTAATAACAGGAATAAACACATCAGGTAAGATTCTCTATTGGGAAAGCAAAAAAAAAAAAAAAAAAAAAGTAGCTCACAGCTTGTGAATCTATCTCAGCTACAGTCCATACCTAACACTATATCTGATATTCAGATTTAGTCTAGAGGTTGAGGTTAGCATGAGTAAATAAGACATTTAGGCCAAGGAATTGGCCTAGAGGATATCACTGTGGATTCTCATTACACAACTCTGGTACCCACAATATAGCAGAAAATTTGATTCCTTAATGGTCACTAGAGATGACCATTTAGTGTACTACTGACCACTTCCTTTCTACTTATTACTCTTTGCTGGTACTAATTCTCTGGCTACCTGAACAAGTGGAATGGCATCACATTGAAAGCTTATCCCTATTATGATCTATAAAAATAAAAATAAAGATATAGAGAAACATATACAAATGCTAGAGCAAAAAAAATATAAACCCTGAGATAAATATCAGTCCAAAAGAACAGTGGAATATGCCTGAAAAGGAATCAAAGTAACAGTTATAGCAGTGCTTGCTGATTTGAAAAATAGATAATGCAAAACAAGAGCAGAAAAAAGACCAAGAAAATATTAAACTGTTGCAACTAAAACTAGTAGTTTTAAAAAATACTATAACCAAATCTGAATATATACTAGAGGAACTCAACAGACAAATGCAAGAATTTTTAGTGAGCTAAAAATTGTGAGAATGCACAATATAGGACAGAGGAAAAAAAGGGTGGACAAAACAGTGGAAAAGCCCTTCAGGATAATCTAAAGAGACATGACATTCATGTTAATGGGGTCCAAGAAGAAAAAGAGAAGAGAAAGGACAAGGAAAATTTAAGGACATGATTGTGAAGAACTATCTTAATCTGGGAAATGATTCAGATGTCCTCATCTAAAGGGCCCAAAGAGTTCTAAGCAAAAGAATACTAGACAGACACACTTCAGGATGCATTCTAGTAAAATTGCTGAAATCCAATGACAAGGACAGAATATTAAAAACTTTAAGAGAAAAGTATAACCTAACAGGGAATGCAAAAGTGAGTGTCATTTAGACTGCTAATAATCTTCTCAGTAGAAATTGTAGGAGAACTTTGAGGTATGCAATGATGTAAAAAAATTTTATATATGTAAAATTTATATATATATATCAGTAAAAAATTTTTAAAAAAGAAATCTTAGAGACAAGACTGTAATTGGCAGATATTTTAAGTACTCAGGAAGATTTCTAGTCTTGAATCCTTACTCTGCAAGATCAACATTCAAGACAGAAGAAAAAGGTGAAGGGCTTTACTGAAGAGCAAAATTAAAAGAATTTAGCAATACCAAGCCACACATAAAGAACTACCAAGAGGTTATTATAAGCAATAGAATAACAATTACAGAGGTAACAGATACCAAAACTATGTAACATGGAGGTAGAGTTGAGTAGCAATGTAGCAAGTCAGAACAAGTTTGAAACTGCATAGTCCAGTGGGTCATACAAGTAGCTCATCATATGCTAACCTTAGTAGACTTTTCAAATAAAAATCAGTAGAAGTAACACATAGACTGTGGAAATGGATTCTAAACAAAACATAAAAGGAAGACCTCAAAAAAAAAAGATAGCTAAAAAAAAAATAATAAAATGGCAAGAGCACATGTATTTATTCATTAATCACTTCACATTTAAATGACCTAAATTCCCCAGTTAAAAGGTTTTAACTGATGAATGGGTTCAAAACAAAGTTTGATCTTCATTGCTCGAGGAAACCCATCTTACACCATAGACAAGCAGAGAGTTAGAGTTGAAGACTGGAAGAAAATCCTACATCAAAATAGTAATCAAAAAATGCCAGGAATGGTTATATCAGATAAAATAGACTTCCAGTTAAAAAGAGTAATAAGAGATATAGATATTACATTGTCATAAAGAATATTATGTAACAAAATATAACATCATAAATATAAATGCACCAGATGATGGAACACCAAGAAACATAAGAAATTTACTAACTGAACTAAAGAGAGATATTGAAAACAACACAATAATTGTAGGCAGTGAGGCAGAGGAAAGTGAGGAAGGATGAATGAGAGAGATTGAACTTAGCCAAAGAGGCCGGGACTGAATGTAAGTGCACACAGATACATAAAAATATTTATTAACTGAACTAAAGAGAGATATTGAAAACAGCACAACAATAATAAAGGATTCTAATAGTCACTTACATCTATGGACAGATCATTAACATAAACAAGATTGTCAGATATATACAGAACAATCTGCCCTAAAACTACTACATACATGTTTTTTTTAAGTGCACATGGAAGTTTTCCAAAAATAGACTGCATGTTGGGACACAAATCTATTGTTAATCTAAAATGTTTGAAATTATAAGAAGTACTCTTTCTGACAATACTGCCATAAACAAGATATCAATTATATAAAAATTTGGGCAAAACTATAAATACATGTAGATTAAATAATATGCTGTGTATTAGCTGTTGGAAAAAGGAGGAAATTAAAGCAGAAATTAAAAAATGCATATAGACTAATGAAAATAGTATATAAATGAGCTGAATCTATGGAATACAACCAATGTGGTCTTAAGGGTGACAACAATTGCAATATAGGCCCACTTTCAGAAATAAGGTTATTAATAAGATATGTAATGCTAAACATAAAACAACTTGGAAAAAGGAATAGACAAGACCAGTTGGTGAAAGGAAGGAAATAATAAAAATAAGAATAGAAATAGACAAACTAGAAATAAACAAGACTATACAAAAGATCAGTAAAACCAAGAGCTGGTTCTTGGTGAAGACAAACAAAATATATAAACCTAGAGCTAGACTAACAGAGGAGAGAGAAAATCAGAAATGAAAGAGGAATAATTACTGCAGATGGCATAGAAATAGACCATTTGTCCATATAATAAAAATTTACCCATACAGATTTCTAGATCATTTTCTAGATACAGTTTACCAAGCTAAGACAGGAAGAAGCAGAGGATTTAAACTAATAGTATGGATATTGAAAAAGCAATTGAAGATTTCCCCCCAAACAGACCAAATTTGCAGGCAAACTGTAGTTCTGAGATATACAACAGGGGAGGGGGAAGAAAATGGTCAAAATACGTGAGGGAAGAGCACAGGAACTATGGTGACCGTCCATGGATGATGTGGTGGTAGGAGATTTATGAGGATTACACCTGAGGGAAGATGCCAAATACTGTACAAAAATGAACAACAATATAGGAAAATAGTAAAAAATCAATTTAAGAAAAGATTAATCATTAAAATTGAATTTTTTGGGGGAAAAAATTTTCCCACAAAGATATAGAACTGCTTCATAAACTTAAAATTGAACTTTTTAAAGAACTAGTCCCATCTTTTTCAAATTATTTCTGAAAACACAAGAAGAGGGCACCCTGACTAGTAAATTTTACTATGATAGCACCTTAATATCAAATCAAGACAGATAGTCCCAAAAGTTATATATTTATATATATGCCAACATCCCAGATGAACATCAAATGTAAAAATCTTAAACAAAATACTAACAAATATATCACAAATAAATCAAGTATGATTTACCCCAGGATGCAAAGGCCATTTAATACTCAAAAATCAAACAGTATAATACATTATATTAACAAAAGTAAAGATAAAAATCATATAATATCTACAATGTGGAGAAAGCATTTGATAAGATTCAGTACTAATTTATGATTAAAACTCTAAACAAGATGGAAATAGAAAGAACCTATCTCAATATAATAAAAACCTTACATTACACACCTACAGCTAATATAATACTTAATGATGGAAAACTGAAAACTTCCCCTTTAAGATCAGGAACAAGACAATGATGCCTACCGTCAGTTAGTTTAGTATTAAAAGGTTTAACTAGAGCATTTTGACAACAGCAGGAAGTGAATGAAATTCAAGTTGGAAAAGAAGTGAATCAGTCATTATTTGCAGAGATGTGATATTTTAGATATATATTTCTGGCAACTTCACCAAAAAGCTACTAGAAACAATAAATGAATACAGCAAAGTGAAGAGTCACAAAAATACATTGCTGTTTTATATACAAACTGAATGAGAAGAAAAAGAAAATAAGACAGTGATTCCATGCACATTCACTTTAAAAAGAATCAAATACCTTTGAAGTAACCTAATCAAGTGAAGGACCTACACAATGAGAACTTCAAGACATCATTGATGGATTTAGATAGTGACATAAGGAGATGGAAAGGTAGTCTATGCTCATGGAGAAGTAGAATCAGTATAACTGAAATGCCTATGCAACATAAAGTGGTATATAAATATAATGCAATATCCACTAATGTACCAACAATATTTATCAAAGAAATTGAACAAAAAAAATTGGAATTTATATAGAACAACCAAAAGTCCTCAAACAGCAAAAAATAATCCTGATGAAAATGGAGAGAAATGGAGGCATCAAACTACCTGATTTTAGATATCCTATAAGGCAACAATAATTAAAGCAATATGGTATTAGCATTAAAATAGACACATGGATAATGGAACAGAATAGAAAGCCCAGAATTAAAATCTGTGTACATAAAATATTTACCTTATGATAAATGGTCTTGAGCTTACTATGGGGGAAGTAGTGTTTCTTGAATAAATGATGCTGCTAAAACAAAGGCCACATAAAAGAATTATTCTCTAAATTTGTGCACAAAAATAAATTCCAAATGCATTAAAGATTTAGATAATGACCTGTAGCAATAAAATACATAGAAGAAAACATTGATGATATATATCTCATAAAACCAATGATAAAAAAGTTTTTGTCTACTCCAAGAGCAAGAGAAATAAAAGTATAAATAAAGAGTTGGAATTATCTCAAATTACAAAACTTTAAAAATACAGTAAAAGAAAATATAAGTAGGTTTAAAGAACATCCCACTGAAAGGAAGAAAAAACACATTGCACAGCCAACAAAGAATTAATACCTAAGGTATATAAAAATGATTAAATTTCAACAGCTGGAAAACAAACAGCCCAATTTAGAAATGCCCAGCAGATCTGAACAGACAGTTTACCAAAGAGGATCACCAGAAAACCAATAGATATATGGAAAATATTCATCATCACTTCTAATAAGAGGGATGCAAGATAAAACTACAGGATGATATCTTACACTCATGAGAAGGGCACACATTACTAAGAGCCCCAAAACAAGTACTGGAGAGGATTTGTAAAATGAGAAACCCTGTTACACTATTAGGGGAAATATAAACTCGTATAGTCATTTGGAAAACAATCTGTATTTACCTTTAAAAATATAAAAATGGAAATACTATATTATCCAGCAATCCCACTCTTGGACATCTATCCAAAGATGGTGAAACCATCAACTCAAAAATCTAGTTGTGCTACAGTGTTTTTTGCAGCTCTAGTTAGAATTAGCTGGGACATAGAAGTTGCCTAAAATCCCGTAAGTGGAAGACTGGATCAGAGAGATGCTTTTATTCCACGGAAGCTATCCAGCCATGAGAAAAGATGAAATGCAGCAACTATTTAGAGTATAATGAAAGGAGTTTGAGGATATTATGTGTAGTTAATGAAGTCAGAATGACAAAGAGAAATATTGAACGTCTACATAGTAGATGATTCAGCAAAGTAAAATACTTTTAAGAAACTAATGTGCATTCATAAATGAAGTGAGGTTAAAAGGGAGATAGGAGATAAGAGGGTCAAGGGAATATAAAGGATGATGGGATGGTGGGGGGGGGAAGAATAAGGACAAATGTAGTGATAGTGAAATTGGGTCAAAAAGGGGCAGAGGACACCAACCAACAAGCCACATTCAAAATGCAGCCTCTGGTCCCCTCAGGTTCCCTCAGTTCGTACCACCTGCACACCTCAATTGCTAGTCAAATGCAGTTCAATAACAGGGTTTTATTTACAAGGAAATTAACCAGGAAAATGAAAAGTCCTCAAAGTCACAAGTGGCCAGTTATCTTACCCCAGTCACCATTTTCAGCCCCAAAAGTCCCAAAGACTCATGTCCAAGATGGTGCCCTTTGCCCCTCCAAAACTGAGCCAGGCTCTGCAAAGTCCAATCTTTCTCTAACGTCTTCTCTTTGCTTATTCTCTCTCCAGTGTAACAGGCTGCTCTGCTTCTCCAAGCCTCTTCAGATTTCTTCCACGATTGCTGATGCAATAATCAGCTTTCTAAATCCCTGGCTATCTCCAGGTACCAGCTCACTATGCTACCTTGCTACGGCACCACACTCTCCACATTAGCTACTCTTCTGCCAGTCACCATTGCTCCTTGCCACCTCTAGCTCATTCTTCCAGGGGGCTTACCCTGGCCAGGCCATGTGGGCCTGTCCTCTCAGTCTACCATTCTTGTCTCTACCTTCCCTTTTTCCCCTTTCTTTTTTTATCCTTGCTCCTTCCTTTTACCTGCCTTTTGGCACTTATTGCTTCTTCTTGTGCGTCTTTCTCTCAGATCCCACCCACCAGGGTGTTCTGGTGCTAAAACAATTTTTAACTGTGTCACTATCCTATATCGGTAGGACTGGTTTTCACTCTGACTCCATCCAGGTCTTAGATAACCCAGTGAAAAACCGCATCCCTCCCTTTACTTCCATCCCTGGCTTCCTGTATCTGGCCCTATTTTCATAGGCGTATACTCAACCTGTGGACAAGAGAGCCAAGAGGAGGATGATCTGATTTGGGCCCAACTCTGCCTGTTTATTTCTGAGCCAATGCCTGGAGTCAGGCCCAGGCTTTAGTTGCTTTCCTTAGTCTCCTTAAATCCAACTCTAAGGGTTGGAACCTTATCCTAACATAAACTGAGGAGGGAATTAGTGAGACACAAATAATCCATGGCAGATGCTGAAAGAGGAAGCATGGTACAGGAAGGCATTGTCTGGGTAGCTACCCAGACACTCCACTCCCAGTCCTTCCAGAATGCCCTTGTGCTCCCTCCCACAGTCTGGATGTGGGCTCTGCCCTCAATTCCTTGATCTCCTCTACTTTAGGACACCCACCAGCGTCACCATTTTGCCTACAGAGCAACCTTGAAGAAAAGATTGACCCATTTGATAGATGTGATAGACTGGAAGTGGGCAGAAGGAGGAGCACCCCAGGGCCCCCAAACTTGCATACTCTAAAAGGGTTCTGCCATCTGCCCCATAAAGACATGCGCTTAATGCACGAGACCGTCAATAAAAAAGAACTTTAATACAATTAGTGTGTGATAAAAGCAAAAGAATAGCCTTAAAATAGTTTCCAGTTAAACACCCAAGTAATCCATCCACTTGTGGGTAAATATCTAGCCAAGTAGAGTTGGCTAAAGCAGGGCGGCTCAGGCCCAAAAGCTTGCCACAAGTCAAAGGCACGTTTGGTAGGAAAACAGGGATGGAGCAGAAGGGTCCAGGCAAGTCTGGAAGGAAAAGAGCAAAATCAAAATACAAGTCAAGAGAAAGGCTGCCAGTGTCAGTTTCCCCACAGGTCTCTCACTCACATCTCTTTCAGGTGTTCGGCTGCTGTGTCCCCTAAGTTCATAGTACAAGTCCAAGGCCGAGAAATAAGCTCAACTTCACATGTTTCTGCTCCATGTGACTTCTTCACATTTTCTCCTTATCTGCCCAGTCTTTTTCTATCTTGTCTTGACTGCTCAACACCGTCTTTCCTTGGGTTGGGCAAGAGGCCTCTAATCACCCCTTTCTATGGATAGCACACTGTTAAAGTTGTTTCTGGAATATTTTTTAGATGCCCAAGAACACTGCTGGACATTTCCTTCTTAGAGGATGTATTTAAACAGATTCCCAATCACCTAGCCTTTCTTAGAATCATGTTTTACTTTTTTCCTCTTACGTTTTTCAATCCTTTAGAAATATTGGGAGTTGAAAGGGATATCTTTTTATTCTGATTATATTCCCCATATGAATTCAGATGTAATTTTGCTTACAATGTCATCTTTCAATTTCCCAACAGAAATTTAATCACTTACTGTGGTTTCCTGGTGAATGTACATATACAGCTAATCAGAAAATCTTTTTTTAAAAATTTATTTATATATAAATTTCACATCTTTGCACTCCCAGGGATTTACCCCCGCCCACCTTCCCCTCCCATCCCCCCCTTTCCCTCCTGCCCATAGTTGTATGCTTCAGTTTGGTGCTTAGCTTGTTTTGTCTTTTCCTCATGGCTTTTGTTTACTTTTTTTCATTATGTCCCATATATTAGTGAAACCATTTGACTTCTGTCTTTCTCTTTTTGACTTGCTTCTGCTAGTATGATTCCTTCTAAGTACTATTTATAATTGCAAGGGCATGGAAGCAACCTAAGTTTCCCAAAACAGATGACTGGTTGAAAAGAATGTGGTATATATACACGATGGAATATTACTCATCAATTAAGAATGACAAATTCGAAGACTTTATAATCATAAAATCTTTTGCAAATAAAAAAGATCAGATTAGCCTAAAATGTATCCAGGTCTCACCCAGCCCTTTCCAAAAAAAGGAGAGAGCTTATCATAGAATGACTAATTTTTTGAATGTGCAAAACGTATTGATTGCCAGAAAGTACCTTCAGAACGAGAAAATTATTTTATTGCTGATGTATGAAGGCTAGGGCTTCTCCAACTGAGTAATGCTCAGTTAGACACAAATTCTGATCATTGGTTAGTAATTGCTGCCTGAGGGAGAGAGCTATAAATCTCTTTAAATATACATCAATACTGCATTTGCTTCTGCCCTAATGAAAATGCTTACTATCTTATTTACAGGTCACTGGATTTCATGAATTTTGTTTTTGGCCTTTTTCCTGTAAGTACATGCTGAATTTTGAGTAATGTAATTGGTATTATTAGCTCTAAACATTATAGAAAAGTAAAATTCTATTTCCAAACATTTAAAATGCTATGAATGTTGAGTTTTGAACTGTTTCAATGTTCTGAAAGTAAGGTCAAATGGTGTATCTTGAAATAAAATATTCTTTTTAGTAATTCTTTAGCCATGGCACTTTAATAGTTTTCTTTCAATGTATCCTTTCATTTAGAGATAGCTTTACTAGTGTTTTATTGGAATCAAATCATTAATAGAATGCCAGTAGTAATGAAAATGTCAGACATTATACTAAAGTGAATGTCACTGTTGTATGATTTTCTAGCTTATATTGGCTCAGAGAATTCTATGGCCACATATTGCTTCTCTGAGGATAAGAAAGTAGGACTGTTACTGGGCAAGGTGAGGTGTACTCCAGCTACCCAAACCTGTAAGCTCTAAATGGGTTCTGCCCCATAAAGACAAAAATGCTCTAGCATGTAATACCTTCAATAGAAAAGAACTTTAATACAATTAGTGTACAATAAAGAAAAGAAAAAGAATATAGTTAAAACAGTTTCCCTTTAAAGCACCCAAAGTACCTATCCCTTAAGGTAAATGCCCAACCAACAGGTTTGGCCCAAAGCAGGACTGCTAGATTCAAAGTCTTGTCACAAGTCTAAGGCACCCTCTGGTGGGGAACCACAGGAAGAGCCAGAAGGCATCAAGCAAATCTGGCATAATAGGAGCAGAATCAAAATATAAGTCTATTATTATACCAGAGGAAAACTAGTATTTGTTCTGGGCAACCAAAGACTATTTGAAAGTTGATGAGCTAATAATTGATGAAGATTTGGCGTCAGCGCATATAAAACATCTAAAATCTTCATATTTTCAAAGTCTATAATGCTAAAGATTATATAAAATTTTATGTCCAAAAAAAAAATAGATATATCAGCTACTTCCTCTTCCAGGTTTTGCTTCTTATACAATGACTTGTTATAGGTTTAGATACTATGCTAAACACTTTAAATACACTGGCTCAAAAATCCAAAACATGACACTAAGGTCAGTTTGGCTATTATACCCATTTTGTAGGTGATATCCCATTTTACAGAGATGAATTAATTTACCCAAGATTATGGCGCTATTGATAGAGCTGTCATTTTAAGGTTGGAACTTTGATTCCAGGGTACATACTTTTTTTTGAGTTCTTTTTTTTAATCAATAATTCATTTTTATTATTTATGTATTTATAACTATATATCTATATCTATATATTTATATTTTACATCAAAAATATTTCCTGGGGTTCTTCCACCTCCCTATCACCCATGAACTGTCATCTTGATCTTTTTCTTGTCCGTTTCCTGATTTCTCCCTCTCCCCACCCCTGTCTGACTGTATGCTTTAGTTCAGTTGTTAGCTTGTTTTGACTTTTTCTGTTGACCTGTTTGTGTGTGTGTGTTTTGTTTTGCTTTCCCTATATCCCACCTATAAGTAAGACCATTTGGTTTCTGTCTTTTACTTTCTGACTTACTTCTGCTAACATGATTCCTTCTAAGTCCATCCAAGTTACACAAATATATCATAGTTGTCTTTTTGATTGCTGAATAGTATTCCACTGAGTAAATATACCACATTTTTTTTAGTCATTTGTCAATTTGGGGGCATTTGGGTTGTTTCCATATCCTGGCTATTGTAAATAGTGCTGCAATAAATTGTCTAGTACAGGTGTCCTTTTTAATTAATGTTTTTGGTTTTCTTTCCCAGGAGTAGAATTTCTAGATCAAATAGTAGTTCCATTTTCAATAGTTTCATAGTTGGTTATTAATATTAATTTTTTATGTCAACAGAGAAAATAAAACTTTTCCGTAGAACAGTAGAGTTCCAAATAGTGCTTCTCAAGTTTTCATTTATTTATGTATCATTTGGAGATATAGACTTAGATTTTTAGGTTAGTACTCCTATCAATAAGGTGAAGAATTTTGCATTTTCATCTTCTCCATTCCCAGTTGATTCCAATGAAAGTGGGTCCTAGAATCACACTTAGAGAAACATTTATTTATATAGTCCAAAAGAGTGGCAGTCAGCAGACTATCATTAGCCTAGTTTTGTTATAGACCTGGCTTTGCATGTTAATGATTTAACTTCTGATTTGAGAATACATGTCAAGTATGTTGAGCTTTTTGAGTTAGAATATAAATTAAAGAGTTCTCTATGTTTGAAGATAATATAATAGAGAATGAGATTCACAAAGAAACATGAGACTAGATTTCTAGTGCCAGCTCTGCTACTTTGTCATCTTAGCAGCTGGGTACATTATGTAATATCTCTGAATCTTTATCCATTTTTTAGAAGAGAATTAATACCTTATTAAGTGTATCCTGTCTATCTAGAATATGTCTCAGAAAATCACAAATCTTGTCTATTTTTCTGCTTATTACTGTAATCCATCACCTAAAGTAATGCTTAGTGTATACATAAGTACTAAATAAGTAATTATCACATGGATGAACTACATTATTTTATAAGATATAATAAATTCTGGCAATAAACCAACAAAATATAATTTAAGGTGATGGTTGCCTTTTGATCTCTCACCCATGTCTCTTATCTCTTTCAAATATCTCCTTCCAGGCTCCCTAGTACCTGGTATAAGTAAACAGTTGGTCAAGAAGTCAGAGTAACTTCTTCCTGTCTCTCTGCTCCAGGTTTTCCTTCCTTCTCCCTGTCTCCTTTAGCATCTCCTCTCTGCTCAGCTTTGCCTTCCTTGGGTGGGGCAAAGAGCCTGGAATCTTACCTTTCTCTGGGTAGCACACTGTTAAAGGAACACTGTTGTCAACTTTCTGGTTGGCAATTTGTGACATGAGGAGGGGCTCAGCCCACAATTACACTTTTAATGACCAATGCAGACATTCAAGTGCAAAAGAACTACTCTATTTCAGGGTAACCTGGTCCTGTTCTTTCATTTTTTTGTTTTTTTGTTGCCCCAAAATAGAAGTTCTAACCAACCCCTTATCACATCATTAAAAGGAAGAAAGTAGCAAAAAGAGGCAATTGGATGTTTTTTAATGAAGATTTTTTTTCACCAGTTAGCAACTACTGTACTTCTTCAGTTGCCTTATTACAAGCAGAATAGCTATTGTTTTATTTTTCTTTGATGTGCTTTATACTGAGGCAAAAGATAAGTATGATTTAACTACGTTGTCTGAAAGTGATCATAGATTGTATTTCTTCATCTTGTTAGTATAGTAAAGCTTTGCAATAATGTTCTCCATCATAATATTATTTTAAGGCAGCTCAAAGTTTACAGAGCAATGTAGGGTTACCCTAAAGATAGTATTTACAAAGTTAATTTCTACGAAAGATGTCCCCAAGTAATTTCACTAAATTTAATTCATTTCATTTTGAAGTCACAGAAAGGCAGATTATCAGCATTATAAAAGCAATGCTTGCTCAAAAAAGGTAAAGGACATGTTTACTTGTTAATTCTATTTTATCTCAGGATATGGGAGACAGGAAAAAAAATACCTTCATTACTTCATCCTTAATCCTGCAAATCCAAATTGAAGTGCTCATTATAGTCTCTTCCCAGAGGAGGACTGCTAAGGCTTGGCACCCAATCCTTATTTTCAGCTGGAGTATTTCAACAACTTGACTCTCAAGTTCTCCAAAAGGAGCTGTGTTATTTTGCTAGAAAGAAGATAAGGTCAAACAATGATTCACTCCTTTGGGTTGCACAAATGTCCCCAGGGCTTTTGATTAGCACATTTAATGCCTTCACTGGGTTCAGAAAGAGGCAAGATCCCACAGGGACAAATTAGCTCTGGGAAGAGCAGTCTGCTTCTGCAGGCACCTGGCAGAGGGTCAAGTGGACTGTGTGGAGCACAGCTGGGCCAGGGCAGCACTGTCCCAGAGACGCCCTGTGGAACTGTATAAATAGTTGAATTTGCTAGCGTCACATTAGAAAAAGAGCAAAATAAGAAAGGTACAGTCTGTTTTAGTAAAACATTTAGCTTAATATGCCTGAATTGCCATCATTTTAACATGCAATTGAAAAATTATTGAATATTAAGAATATTTTACATTCTTTCCCTAATTTTTGAACCTCAATATGTCTTTCACAATTATATCACATCTCAGCACAAGCAATACCCTTTCATCAGAAATACATGTCCATTTAGAGTTCATATAATTTATAATTGAGTATGTAGTTACACATAGACAAGTTCTACTTAGCATACATTAAACTTCTCTAATACCTGGATTGGGTACCAATTTTTAGATTTAAATTAGTTACAATAAAACTAAACATTCCATTTCTCAGTCACTTCGGTCACATTCAAATGGTTCAGTGGCTAAATGTGACTATTCCCACTGTAATGGACAGCCAGAAACTGCTGTGTCTGCTAACTAAATCCACTGCACAGGCTAAACATGTTCTTGGACCTGCCCAACCTACGGAGTCACGTAATAACAAAATGCACAGACCAAGAACATTGGTCTCATTTCACAGAGGAGTGGATCCTGATGGTGCCCTGACTGGTGCAATATCTCTCAGTAAGCCTAGGAGGTGCTTTGCTGTGATGCCATGCTGCCTCATTTACTCCTGGTTGCATGTGAATTTACGAGTACAGATGTCTTTCATTTAAAAATCTGCTTCTACAAAATAGCTATGCCAAATGGCTTATGATTGTTGATAATATTCATTTATTTAGGTTTCACTCAGATCTGAAGGTATTTCCATATTCATGTAGTTGCTTATTCCTCTGAATTTTATATGGTTACTTTTCAAATTACGGAAGGTTTGACTTGAATATCCTCTCCTTTGCACATTTTTCTCCATTCTATTTAGTGTTTAACAGCAAAGATTTACTTATTGATAAAAGATTTTTTATTCTCTTTCCATGTGTCCTGATCTCCAATCACGTTAGGAGAAGGACTTCTGCGTCATTTCTCTGCCCCACATGACACCTGAGTTTGTCCTCATCCAGAACTTTGTGAAGATGGTCCCCTTCAACAACTGCACCCTTGAACATGACCTCTATGTGTTCCATCGGGCTGGATTGCTCAAGTCAGTAGACACACAGTTAACCAAAGACAATCCTTGATGAGAGAGAGAGAGAGAGAGAGAAAGAGAGAGAGCACTCCTTATTTGTTTAACTTACTTTAAAAAATTGTCTTATTGATGACAAAGTGGTTTTAACCAGTACATTTAGGAAAGAGTCATATTGGAAAATTACTTATCTGTTCAGATATTAAAACATAATATAACCACAAAATGCACAAGACCATTGTAATTCCATGATTACAAACTCAGTAGGTAGAACAATGTAACATTTGAGTTTCACCACAGAGCCCCCTCTATAGTAAGGGCTTAGTGGCTTAGTGTATGTATTATGTGTAAAATTATATCACATTGCAGACATAGATATATGATAAAGTTTGTATCCAACAGCAGAGGAGGAAAGTGCTATTCTTAAGTCTTGAAACAAAGTAAAGATGGAAACTTTATATTCTGTAGTAAAGTAGATTCCCAGGTGATTGAAGAGTTCAGTGTAAATACTGAAGACAAAAAATTAGAGAATATATCTACAATGCTAGATTAAGTTCTAGGTTCTGGGAATAAAATGGTGAACTACAGATAGTAATGGTTCCTACCCTTTCAAAGCTTATTAATGCTTCCCAAAAGGTAAAATTGCTACTGTGGTAGGAATGTCAGTCTTGGGTATGTGTTGCTATGAATATGTATCATTGGGAAATTTACCCAAACAGAAGAACATTGAGTGCTAAACAAAAGAGTATGAATGAAGATCTTTATCATGTAATAGAATGGGGAAGGTGTTTTTAGGACCTGGGGGGGGAGGAAACTTAGATTTATTTTACTATATAAAAATTTTTAAGCATCCTAATTTAATTGGAATGTTACTAACAAAGATTTTCTTAATAAATATGGCAGACATGTGCTTGGTATGTTTAATATATAACATACTTTAATTATCCAGTAAGAGGACCCAGGTAGGAAAACTAACCAAGAAAATGACTTGACTGTAATGAAGAAAAGAAAAAGAAAAACTCAGTAGATATTTGAAAATATTCCGCTCTTGCTAACTTGAACAAATAGATTAAAGCAGAAAATGAGATTTTTAGTCAGTTGACAAGAATTAAAATATAGATGCATTCAATTCTAATGAAATACAGAGTGTACTTTATATTTCAGAATGCAAATTAAATGTGGAATTTCAAAGGACAATTTGATTAGAATCCTAAAATAGTTCATATCCTTTAGTCCTTTAATTTTGCTCCAAGTATTCTAAGAAACTTGCTGCAATGATGCAGACAAAAATTTATGTGAGTACTAAAGGATATTTGAAATAAAAGTAAAAGAATGTTTAAATAGTACCTGTTTGAAGAAATCTATGAGTATGTTTACATTCATTTCAAGACTTCAAGATTGAGAAATGCTCAGAATGTAATAATAGGCTGACAAACACATCGACAAATACAACAGTATTTTAATGACCTAAATTTCTAAAGAAAGAAAACACATTGAATAAAGTGAACAAAAAGGTGACTTGCACATGTGATGGGTGCTTTGTGCCCCACCTGAACCCCTCTAGTTCAGGACTGTACAACTCATTTCCTAGCTGTGGGATGTACAGATGCCAGCACTTGCACAAAGGGATTATGGGGCAATTCCCTACAAAAGAGATTGCTCCCACAAAAGAGACTGAAGAGAAGGTCTTTGCCCAAGGTCCACCCCTCCCAAAGGTGGCTTGCATCCATTATATTTGACTCCAAGCCCAATAGGGCAATGGGTATGCTTCTTTACAGAAGCTACAACACAAAGCATCTCACTGGCTCAGATTGAGTCATGTGCTGTACTTGACCTCATCTCATTATGCCAAAGCTTGCTGGTTGGTATCAATTAGGTCTGTTCCCAAAAGGGTTGGATTGGAAAGGGGTGCATTGTTAGACACAAGTATGGGACATTGCCTGAAAAACAATTAAGGTGCCCCTCACAGCGCTGTTTCAGGACAGGATTATTTCAATCAAAAGTAAACAGTCTGTCTCTTATAATATCAATACCTTGAATTTTCTATAATTCAGATTTTTCATCTTGTCTTCTACTAACAAAATATTGTGAAGCTCACCAAACTCTGCATTTAAGATGTGTGCATCCTGTTATAAATATATTAAACCTTAATAAAGTTGGTGCAAAATGACAAAGGAATTGGTAAAATAGTGTCAGAGCACTTTCTTTCCGATTGATATATTAGCATTTTAATTGAAAATTTGAGAAGCCTTTTAAATAATCACTTTATAATTGGAGACTGATAAATGAATTTAGCACATTCATCCATACACTGATATGCAGATTTTGAAAACCAAAAACATGTCTATTTATCCTTCATGAAATGATGTGTAAGCTAGTGAGAAAAAACAAAAGATCCAAACAATAATACTAATGGTAATAATAGTAGTGATAGCTTAGATTTATGTTGAGTATGTAGTATTCTAAGCACTATAGTGACTAGGAAATCCTTTCTATGTGACATTACTCATTGTGACCTTTTAGTGAGGTACCATTCTTATCATATCTGTTTTATAGCTGTGGGAATAGAAACACAGAGAGGTTAAGTAAGTAGTCCAAAGTCCACAGAGCAGGAAGTGGCAGAGCTAGAATTAAAACTAAATTATTTAGCTTCCAGAGCCAACTCATTACCACCTCACATGTTGAGGATGTGTTTTCCGTCTAAGTTCATTTGATTTTTGAAAAACTATGAACGTGTAACAGTTAGCTCTTAGGCCAACCTGTTGTAACAGAGAGACTTCCAAACACAGTAGTAAGCCAGATATTCTGTCTCTGTCACAATGTAGATATAAGCAGGTTGTCCAGGGACTCGGGTTTCTTATTTTGCAGTTCCTCCATCCTGTGGAATAATGGCATTCACCTAATGTCTGCAGAGAGTCAGGGGGTTTGTGAATTTGAGATCAGGCGCGTTCAGGGTGGTATGGCTGTAGATGGGTTTGTGAATTTGAATGGGGAGAAAAATAAGTGTTTTAATAGTCTCTAGTTGAAATATATTGTGACCTGCCATTATGAGTGAAGGCAATAAGTTTCACAACTGTTAGCAAAAAACATGACTTTGTAATCAGTAGAAATAATATTTTCATATAATATTTCACTGTTATGATTTTATTGCAAATCTCTCTATATCCTAATTTGAAATTTCAGTAGCTTATCCTAATTTGAAATTTCAGTAGCTCAACCAGAACTTTCAACCAGAACTTTCTACTTAATACCTTAATGAGGAGGCACATATTATCCCATCACACTTAAAAAACATTTTGATACCTATATCTCAATATAACTTTTAACGTTTTGATATCTATATTTCATAATTTCTTTTCTTTTCTTTTTAGATATTTAAAAAACATTAGTCTGAAAAGGGCTCCTAGCATCACCAGATCCATTACCAGCATAATAGCCACATTTCAGCCCACAGGAAAGGGTAGAAAGAGAAATGGAGGGGAAGCACTTTTTCTTATGGTGTTTACAGGACTTCTGTACATAGTCTGTGGTCAGGGATTTGGCTGCAACCCCACCTAGTTGCAAAGGAAACTTGGAGTTATGTTGCTAGGCAAAGGGTGTTCCCAGCTGGAACTTAGTTGATTCAGTTATGGAAAGGAAGAAGGTGGCAGAGGACACCTTATGAAATCATAAAATCTAGTTTGTTTTTGTTGTCATTTGTTTTTATTTTGCTCACTGGTTCTATTTGGTCTTTTCTCTCTTTTTTCTAATTTGTTTAACATTTTTCTAATATTGTTGTAGTACCCATATTTCTCCTACAACTCTATCATGGGTCAACACCCATGACCCATCACCATATTCCCTTCTAGTCTTCTCTCCCCTTTGTGGCCTCCACCCTCCCCCTCCTTTGCCAAATGTTTCATTTCTGTGATCAGCTTGTTAGTTTTGACTATTTCTTGTTTTTTTTTTTTTGTTTGATTTATCTATATTTCACATAAAAGTAAAAATGATCCGGTATTTATCCAGTATTTCTCATTTTCCTTCTTTCATAAGATCTAATTTTTATGTTGCATATTAGAAAGATACAGAAGATTTTATTAGCCTATGCCTCTGGGGAGTAGAACCAGAGGTTGGGGTGTGTAGACAATAATTTACTTTTGCTTTATGTTTATTAGCTCTGTTTAAGACATTTTATTTTTTAGTTCACAACAAAGTTGACCAAAACAGTGTGGAAGGTTCCTGCATACCCCTTTCCCACCCTCCATACTACACAGATTTCCACAGTTAACATTCCACAACAGAGTTGGAGCATATTACCATCAGGGAACCTACACTGACTTCATTCTTATCAACCAAACTCTGTAGTTTACATTAAAGTTCACTCTTTTCTAAAAAGTTGTTCATAATGTGAATTTTGATAAATGTATAATGGCATGCATCTACCACTGTAGTATTATACAAAGTAGTTTGTAAAAATCCTCTGTGATCCCCCTGTTCATCCCTTTCTACTTCCCCTCAACCACCTATACTTCCCTTTTTACTTCCCCCCAACCTTAGGCAATCAATCATCTTTTTACTATTTTCATAGTTTTATCTTTTCCAGAGTGTCTTATAGTTGTAATCATATGATTCACCATTTTGATGGAATATATACATTTTAAAACCTGCATTCCTATATATCTTTTTATGACTTGATACCTCATTTCTTTTTAGATATGAATAATTTTTCATTGTCTAGATGTGCCATGGTTAATCCATTCACCTACTGAAGGACATCATGACTGCTTTCCAGCTTAGGTAATTCTGAAGGAGATAACAACTAGTAGTGCAGATTTTTTTATGACTGCAAGTTTTCAACTCATTTAGTTTAATACTCATTTAGTTTAATTTTTACAAACTGTTTAAATTTTATAAGTCAAGCAGAAATTTTAGCAAAATGTGCTTTACACTGCATTCTTAAGTAGAGTGCATTGGTGACTTGGGATTCTCTTTATGAATAAATGCACCTGGAGATGGAAAAGCATGCAGAAAACATAGGATCTGGGCATACGTGGCTCATGGGTCTGACAGTAGTAGTTGCCGAAATTTTTGGTGACTTTTTTTTTTTTTTTTTTTGAGATTAGGTCTCACTGTTTTTGCCCATGGAACCGCAGGTTCACATTGCCTGGGATACCATGGACTCAAGCAATCCCCAGCCTCAGCTTCCCAGGTAGCTGGGATTACAGGCTATTTTTGGGACTAGGTCTCACTGTGTTGCCCCGAGCGGGACTTCAAGGCTGCTTCAAGGTTGAAGCTGCTTCAAGGTTGAAGCTTACAGGCACCCAGCTTTAGTGACTTATTACTTAATCTATATTCTTTTCTCTCACACCCTCTGTTTTTTTTCCTATGAGTGTGTATTACTTTCATTGCAATTAAAGTCTATTTTTTTTAAACAATGAGAAATTTAACACTTGTCTCTCATTTCTGGCTTGGTTTTGATAGATTCTCTTATTTTTTATTTTTCAGTGAAGGTCCTTACTCTTCTTTCTATCACAATTGTTAGCCTTGCTGAGTAAAGAATTCTGGGTTGGAAGTACTTTTCTTTAAGTATTTAAATATCTCTTTCTAGTTCTTCCTTCATGCTTGTAATTTTTCTGCTGAAAAGTTTGCCTACTGTCTAATTTGTATTCCCTTAATAGGTTAACCTGTGTTTTGATATTAAATTATCAAGATTCCACTGATGCAAGGGGTGCCATGCTCAGAATTTCACACTGGGAAGTCTATCAAGATAGTGACAGAGTGAAAGTGACTGATCTCTATTAGATACAACAAAACTTCTAAAAAACAAAGCCAAAAAATCCTGACAGAAAAGCCAGTAACCATACTACACAAAAGAATATATATCACATACATATTATCTCAATATTATATTAGTATATTAATAAATAATATGTCAGCATATATTAATATATTTTAGTAACATAATACTGTTTATATTAATATATTGTTAACAATATTTTAATTTATCAATATAGGTAATATTATATTACTGTATTCTTTTGATGTTTTTAGTATTCTGTTCTTATTGCTGATTCTGGACAAATTATTGTAATGTATCTTGGTGTATGTCTGGCTTATTATTTTTTTGGAACTCTTTGAATCTCTTGGATCACAATTTCTGGTTTATTTCCTAGGTTGAAATGGTTTTATTTCAATAATTAGTAATTATTTCTTTAAGTACATTTTCTGTGCCTTTTTCTTTGTCTTCTTCTGGGACCCCTATGATGAATTTTTTTTAAGTTGTCTCTGAGGACTTACACTGTTCCCATTTTTAAATTCTTTTTTCTCTGCATTGTTCTCTATACTTGTGTTCTCTATCTTGTGTTATGTTTTTTGGCTCATTAATTCTCCATTGCTTCTATTTGCCTACTATTGAGACCCTCAGTTGTATTTTTAAAATCAGCTATGGTGTTTCTTAGCTCCATTATTTCTAGTTATAGCTGCCCCATATTTTTCTTTGTTCTATTGTTTTATATCCGCCACTGTTCTTTTGAGTTTCATCAGCATTATCAGTACTGTTGTTCTGAATTCCCCTTCTATCATGCTCTACAAGTCTGCTGTGTTGGAGTTCCTTTGAGGTTATTTATTGTGAAGTGTTTTTCTGTCTCCTCATTTTCAATTTTTTGTGGGTTTTAATAAGAATAGATTTTCAACCATTGTCTTTACACCTGTTGGCGAATTGGGGACTTGGTACTAGTGAGGGGTGTTTGTGTGTGTGTGTGTGTTTGTGTGTGTGTTTGTGTGTGTGTGTGGACTAGGACAATGCTCAGCGGGCAGCAAAGGACTAACTTCATTTTAGACAAGAATTTGTACTTCCATTCAGTGATCCCCTCCTCCAGGCCAACTTCTTTGTCTCAGTGTCTCTTATTGCCTTGTGTTTATTTATACTCTACTCTAGGCTACTTTGAAGCACTAGTAGTTATAGTGGTGGGTATGGATTACAGATTGATTTGAGTCAAGTTTGCGATTTTTTTCCCCTTTTACTCCTTAGTATAATATCTTTTTCTGGGGTGTCAGCTCCTATTGTTGGTAGTGTTCAAGCTCTAGTTTGAGTATTTCTTTGTGGGGTGGCAGGTGTTTTGGATAGCTCAGCCTGGGGTAAAGGGTGGCAGGTGTCTAGGATTTCTCATCCTGGACTTCAAGTGGTTACCTTTTCTGTAGTGAAGTCCAGGTGTTCTAACCCTATTCAGGCTGCAGTTTTTCTGTGTCAAAAGCTTCACTCAAGTGAATTGTCTTTGCTCTGCACCCACACCTCTTCAACTCTGTAGCAGCATTCCCTCTGTCCTGGATTCTTGCTCATGCACTTACATGCTTCCTTATCTGGTGCAGTGTTGGGTCTTAGAGACCCAATATTGGTATGTACTGGAATCACAGCATAGCAGCCACTCCTGTTGTGGGATGTACTGCACAGTTATCACTCTAAACAAAGCTCACAGGATGTTTTTTCTACCCCTTTTGAAATGATGCTCCTTTCATGGTCTGTTTTTGTTGTTTTTTCTCTCAGGATTTTTTGACTTTGTTTTACAGCAGTTTTGTTGTATCTGGAGGAGGTGAGCCTGATATCTTCACTCTGCCACCATCTTGACAGACTCCTCTTTGTAGTACTGTGCTGAACTTGGCACCCCTTGCATCTGTGGGACTATTATATGACCAATCCTTATCACCAATTGTAGGGGCAAGCATCATGTTCAGCAATCTGTGTGGGTTCTTTTTTTGGTTCTATCAGTTATACAGACACATCAGGTAGGGCAGGATAGGGCCAGCGTTAGGAGCCCTGGGAGGTAGACAATGCTCCTAGCTCTCCCTACCCCCCCGAATCTTTACACTCTCTGGTGTTCTCTCATGCTTTCTCATCTCATTTTCCTAGCATGTGCTTGTGCATGTGTTCTCTCATGCCCTCTGTACCCCTTTATCCTCTCTCCTAGGTTCAAGAGTATATCATACTTACACATGCACACACCCACTGGCCCACAAAATCATGGGTAAGACGTGGCACTACAGGTGTTTGTTTTACAAACTAATGGAGGAAAAAGCCTAAGTAACTAACTGACCCTACAGGAACTCACACTTGATTTGTAGACAAGTTTTATTTGTCCATGATGTCATTAAAGACTATCCAGAAAAGACTGACAGCTCCATTAGAGGTCACTGGGAGAGGTCATGACAAACTATAGCATTTTCACCTTTCTGGCCCATAGCTTCTCTTCTCAGGATTACTTTGTATTCAAGGAGAGTTTTGTATTTCATCTACTATTGGCTGTACTCCAAGTCTTTTGACTAATAGCATTAGCATCCACCAACAATTTGCTAACATGCTAAATCCCTGCCCTATACTTTCTGAACCTACATTTGTTTGGGAATCTGTTTTTAACTAGTATTCCAACTGATTTTTATCCACAGTAAATTTTGAGAAGTATTTGATATACTTTTTATTTAAAAAAATATCATTTGGTAGAAAAGAAGCCACAATTGCTTTAAACCTTTTGTTATTTGGTAAATTTTGGTGCGTTGAAGTACTAAGGCCTTTGCTCTGTCTTGCACAAATAGACAACTATGCTAGATTTGAAATAAATATATGAACTCTAACAGTCTTATGGATTTAATCTATACCAAATAATGCTTTAATTTCTCTTATGTTTCTAATTCCTTTCTTTTCATATATCCCCCCTTAACTTGTGTTTTTTTAACACCAGCTTTTAAAATTCATATTGTAGTGAAGATATTTTCAGTTGTAAATAAAAATAAATCAAAATGTCTTCAACTGTAATGTATTATGGCTCACATATTGGTCGGGAGATAGGTGGGGCTTTAGGGTTTGAGTCTCTCCTTCGCCTCTGCTTTCCTTAGTGTCAGCTTCATCCTGAAGTTGACTTTTATTACATTGGCAAAATGGTTGCTGTGTCTGGGCTACAGAGGGGAGATGACTAGATAAAGGCAAGCTGTCTTTCTCAGAGGTCCAAGCAAATCTTCCTCAATAATCAGTATTGACTATATACTGTATGCCTCTGAAAGTAAAAGTAACTTTTTCTTTGATGAAGCCTGAATTCCATTTAAAGAAGAGGAACATAAATAAAGAAAATAAGCTTTATAATCTCTAAGTAATGAGGTGATAAATTCTGTGGGCTTGAGTGTGTGAAAGGAAGACATCATGCCTTTCAAGTAAAGGAATGAACCATGTGGGCACATAAGGACAGAGGTACCCTCAACACCTCATTTTATATACTATGGTTTTAAAATATATCATATTCCTCCATCTTTTGCTTCACTTCTCTTCACATTTGGGCTGTATTGTTCTTGCTCTTAAGTTTGGTTACTTTAAATTTCATGACCTCATGTTCTGGTCTCTCACCCAATCTTGTTTCTCTTCCCTTGGGAAATTATATTTGTGTCTGTCATCTGCCCTCTGGCCATGCTGGTGAACAGGGTGACAAATCATTCATTCAATTTTTAGTGATGTTTACCTCTTCTATCAACATATTTAATGCTAGATTCCTTTTTCTTTCATTTATGACTGTGGGCCTTTGAGAAAATTTCTATATTTATGTTAACCTTCACTTGAAATATGTATAAATTCAACTCTTTTAGGCATTTTAACTTCATACAGTAACCTGTAGGATATTTCCAAACTTAAATGAGTTTGCAATGCAGTATAAATGATTCTTTCCCCCTTTTGTCCTGCTTGTCAATTCTTAACCTTCCCACTGACTTCTTCATTTATTTATGAATAGAGACACATTTGGGTGAACTGACCACTCATTCCATCTTCCTGCCCTTATAATCTATGCTTTTCAGAAATTTGCTACTTTTTTAGTTGAGGGAATATGTTTGAAACTTATTTGTCCAACTACCGTTAATTGTGTTGGAAATTATTTTCTATGAATAAATATTTACCACAAAGTTAAATCATACTTTGTTCAGTAAATAAAAATGCCCTGAGGTAGTTGACCTTTAAATGATTCCTCCACTCAATGTTTTTGTTTTATTTGCTTTTCTGTGAGTGACTCACTTGTGCCTGGTTGTCATTTTTTCTAGCATATCACCATTATACCTATTTCAGGCACATGTCATCATTGAGAGTGTTTTAGTGAGATCTGTCTTTCTGGTAATTTTTATCATCCTTCTTGAATAAAATCCAATATAGAACTTTATTTTCTGGTTATTGTTTTGATATGTTTAGTTCAGTTTAAACTGAAATAATGATGACTATAGAGTTGTATCATGTTTTTATTACCTAGATCACTCCTTTGGGATCCAGAGATGTTCATAATGCTTTTCTTTCCTCATCATTTTATTTTAATTTATTGACATAAAAAATTGACCTATATCTGCAAGATGGAGTGAGTTACACACATATACTGTGTCTAAAGCATTTCATTTATTTTGTGATTGAAAAATTAGCTCTTAAATCATTTTCCTTATACCTTTATATATGGTTTTCTATTTTATGTGTGTGATTATATGCAGTGTGATTAAATACTATAAAATTTGATCTTTGAGGCCAGAGTCCACAAAAAGTGAAATAAGATGAAGCAGCTGCCAAACATTTAAGGCCATGAAAAGACCAGTGGGCATTATTACTTTCTGGTGACATGATAATTCCTTAGGAATCATAGCTTTGGGTATTTAAGTAAGTCAGAGACAGAAAGTATAAGAGAGAGCTGACCTGGGGAGGTAAAGGAAGAACAATAGGGGTTAGGAAACAAGAGAGCCCTACACAGGATGCTTTCTGGAGACCTCGCTTTCTTTGTGGATGGAGGAAGCCATGTACATTGATAAGGGAAACTACAGCTAATCTCCCTCTCTGATTCAACTTGACTTTAGCACTCTGCCTACCCTTGAGAAAAGAACAGCTAAACCATCCTGGTTATTGAGTAAACATGCACTCTCAGGAAGGTCAGGCAGGATAATACACAGAACAGGTAGGAGGAGGTGGGAGTGTTTTCCTTCCTGGCTATGTGCCATGAGACAGAAGGGACCAAGCATAGAGGTTACAACAGAATAATGAAGATCAGAAATTTCTTATTTGAAACCTGCAGAAACATAAATATAGGTATATCTGGTGAGGCCTCCATCTTTTCCAGCACTGCCAGACTTAATTCTGATATGTAAACAACTTTGCCCTTTGGGATATTCACCCAGCTCACTAAAAGTTCATTGCACAGAAGGTCTTGATATTATTTTATAGACTTCCAAGGAATATTTTTTTAATTATTAAATAATTTATTTATATATAAATTTCACATCTTTGTAATCCCTGGGGTTCACCCCTTCACCCTTCCTGACGGTTGGCACCCTCTTCCCCCAGCCCCAAGCTGTGTACTTCAGTTTGGTTGTTAGCTTGTTTTGACTTTTCCTCATGGCTTTTGTTTATTTTTCCCCCCTATATCCCATATATTAGTGAAACCATCTGTCTTTTTCTTTCTGACTTGTTTCTGCTTAATGTAATTTCTTCTAAGTACATCCATGTTATCATAAAATCATCAAATTTGTTGTTTTTAACTGATGAGTCATATTTCATTGTGTATATATACCACATCTTTCATCCAGTCATCTGTTTGGGACATTTAGGTTGCTTTCAGGAATATTTTTAATCTTTTTGATTTATCTGAAAAAAATAGCAAGAAATGAAGATAACAGCTTGATAATTGGATAATAATTACTATCTTCATTTGGTGTGTGCATGTAAATATAACATCCATATGTTTCTTTTTTTTTTTTTTTTACCTAAGGTTTTCTTTTACTTAAAAGAACATTCACAAAATACCATATCCATAGATTTACTTTCTGTCATATAACTGAATGTGTTAAGTGTCTGGATTTAAAAGTCAGCTGGATTGCCCAGAAGTTTGGATGAATTTGTTTTGTTCTTAATTTTTCCCACATTGAAGATGTAAGTAGGTCATCTGAAAGCATCAGGTTTGATTACAACCACATAATGCATGTCTTTCTTAAGTATTGGTGTTATATAAATGGTTCTTACTTCGGAAGCAGAGATGACAGGTGAAGGAAGGAAAGGAGGGAGAGTTCTGTTACTTGCTGAGACCTGATAACATAGACAGAGTAAGAGCAGCCCAGGGTGCCGGGTGACGGACTCCTGGCAGCGCAGTGCACACCACAGGCCGGGCCCCACCTCTGACCTCCAGTTGCGCTGGGTAGGGTTTCTTTTCTCTGGGGCTCTAGCTGCTTACTGACCCCAAATGCTCCCAATGGGATAGAATGGGACACACGGCTACAGAATTTTAACTTATTCACAAGTGTTCAAGCTCAAAAGCCAACGCCCAGTCTCCCAACCCCAAGCAGAGCTGCACACGACATAAAATAAAATTTGTCCCAAAATATGAGACCCAGTAACTTACAGTCACCAACTTTTATTTTTAAGTTTGAGACAGCTCTGTGTAGTAAAAATTTCAGTTCATCAAGGAAAACAGCAAAAAAGAACCAGACCCTAGGCTCATTTTCACCATAAAATTGAGGGATGGTAGGAAGCTTAGTTTCTTGTTACTTACACCAGGGATAGAGGAAACATGGGGGATGCAGAACACACAGACAACAGGGATCTGCAGGAAAGCGAGGTGCGCACTACACAGTCCAGCACCCTCAGTCCCCACAGCACCGTTGCCCAGTGGAAACCAGCTAGCTGGCTGTTCACTACACCCAGCCAGAGCATGCTGCTAATACAGCAGCACTGAATAGGCAAGGAAGAAAATATACATAACACCCATATATTTCTAAGGAAATTTCATTTGAGAAGTCCAGTACACTATCCATTGCATGACAGAGTCACCTGGAAAGTTCATTTTAAATAAAAATCATACTTGTTGAGAATAAAACATTAGGTATCTTTACAATGTTGTTTTGTAGTTGTATTTTTCAAGGAACTTCCTTGAAAACAAGCTAAAACAAGTCTTATAACTCCAGTTTAGTTCTACCTCTCTCTCTCTCTCTCTCTCTCTCTATATATATATATATATAGCTAGTATAATATAGTATATATATATAGTTAGTATATGTATATATATAGAGAGTTGTAGACTGTCTTGTTTACAAGATGAACCCCCAGTATCTAAAACACCCAATCACAGATACACATTAGTTACTGTCTGAATGAATCAGTCTTAATAAAGTCACTTTAATAATTGATTTTCAAACAATACAGTTTAATTCAGAATCTATAAAGCACTTTCATTTTTTTACATTTGTCTAGATGCTCCTGCTAATTGTTCTATAGAAACAATTTGGACACACACCTATTGCTACATTTGTATTTCCCTTTTACTGAGCACAGGTCTCCATCATTCATTCCAGTTAAAGGAAAACAAACAGGCTGTTGTTTCTCACACCTGGTGTGTAAGTAACTGTGTACACACTGACCACTTGCCTCAAAATCTGTAGTGAAAAGGTCACCTGTGGAAAAAGCTGTATTCTGCCTTTTGAGTTGAGCAAAGAATGACTAAAAAAATAACTCTCCCAGGAAAATATTAGGTAAGATAGAGCAGAAATACAGACTGGGCCACAAATGTAATTTAAAATTTCCTAATTGCCACCATTAATTAAGAAGTTGAAAAGAAGATGTAATTAATTGTAATATTAGCTAACCCCTATTGACAAAATAGTATTGTTTCAACATGTAATCAGTATAAAAATAATTAAGAGGTATTTGATATTCTTTTTTGTACCAGGACTTCAGAATTCAGTGAACACTTTGCATTGACCCACATTTCGGTTTGGAGCCCCATATCAAGTGCTCAGTAACCATGAGTGCCTCACAGCTCCTGTACTGAACAAATGAACTTTAGGGGCACACACTGCAATAGCCCATCTCTCCCTCCGAAAGTCTAGAAACATGAAAATTGTGAAGTGTTCCTTTTGGGCAAATATATTCAGCAAGGTTGAGAACTTCATAGTATAATGCAATGTGGTTTAGTCCCATAATCAACCATAGATTTCCATGAACAAAACGGTGAAATGATGTTTGTGTTTCTGTGATATTTTGCAGTAAAACATTCCATTGAACATTTACTAGGACTACTGTGGACTAGAAAAAGGACATGTGTGATATGAGCTTCCAGCCTTGCTAGAAGGAAGAGGTTCTTCCAGAAAGCAAAACATAATACAGTAAAGACATGCAGAACAAGTTACATTCTCATTTACTCTTCTGGTTCCTACAGTACTCCCTTGTAACATTTGTCATATATAGATGCATGGAGGAAACTCTCTGGCTAGCTATATGCAAGTTGTGTAACTAATGCATTTACACATTTATCAAGCACCTATTATATGCCAGGCATTTCACTAGCCATGGGATACAGTAGTGAGCAAATAGATCATAATTTTTATTTTCATGAAGTTTCATTTCGGTAGAAGCAGACAAGCAATGAATGAAATAAATAGAAAGTAGGAAATGCTATGGAGAAAAATAGAACAGGGAATAGAGATGAAAATGTTAGAACTTCCAGATTTTTAAATGTTTTTTTATTTAATTTTTGCTTGATTACACATGTATTTTTACATCATTATATACCCTCAGGTTCTCCCAGCACCTTGTCACCCATGAACCATCATCTTAATCTCTTGTGTTCAAATTTTAAATATGAAGTAAAGCCTCAGGAAGGCCGTGGTGAAGTTTGAGCTTCATGATGAAGTGCGTGAACAGGGCTTATACATTTGAAGTGAGGGGAAGCTGAATTCTGAATAAGAGCTCCTGATGAGGGGTATGACTGGAACATTTGAGAAATTCCTCTTGGTAGGGTTTATGGGAAGGCAGAGAAAACAAGAAACAGACTGGAGCTGAATCATCTTAGAGGTCATGGAGAAGGAGGCTCTGGTCCTGGAGCAGCTCTCAGTCACTCTAGGAATTAGTATTTTACTTAGAGTTGGGTATCATAGAGTTGTTAACCTTGGTTCATAGGTAGAAATCTGGGGTAGGGATGGGGGGGAGGGCCAGTTTGCATCTTTATTTCATTAAGCTTTAACCAAAAGTGTTCATTTTCTTCCACTGTAAAAGTTGGCAACAAATCACTATAGTATCAGTAAAACCTATAACTTTCTGTTAATGGAAAACAAAAGGAATTTTCCTACTGCATTACAAATTTGTAATTATCTAGAAATATTCCTTAAGGCTTATGCTTATCTTTATAGTAAAACTGTGGAAATTATCAGACCACAGCAGATTTATGTTAATGTAAATACATTATTCTGGAGAGGGGTCTTTAGCATTAAAGAGGCTAAGAACCCCTGAATCATGGGATATTAGAAGAGTCGTACCATGTGACTTTGAATTTCATAAACATCACTCTAGTTGTTTTGTTGAGGATGGATTTTCAAGGATAAGGGCATAAACATGGAGACACATTAAGATGCTGTTGCAGCAACCCAGGCAACAGTGGCGGGGACCAGGCCAACACTGGAGCTTGTGAGAAGTGGCTGGATTCTGGTTGCATTTCAAAGGGAGAGCCAACCTGATGGGCTGGAAGTGAAACATGTGGGAAAGAGCCAAAATGAAACCAAGAGTTTGGACGTAATCACTGGAAGCATGAATCCTTCCATTAAATAAGATGGGAAAGACAGCTGGTGGAGGACTTTGGAATGATAAGGTTGAGTTAATTATTAGTTCCTTTTATTCCTTTGGGACATAAAAGATCTTTTCAATTAGGCTTAGGTAAATCTTCAGCAGTATTCTAAAACTTTTGTCTGATAAGAGTGTCTGAATGGTATATCAAACTCTTCTAATATCATAGTGAATTATTCAAATTCTCATTGTTCTGCAAATTTGACCTCAATATTCTGGTTATAATATTAGTTACCTATAGAGTTGATATGATTATTTCTTCCTCGTAATTTTCAATTTTTATTATTAAAGCTATATTCCATTAGTATTTTTTTGCCTTAGCATCTAATTTATCTGATATTTATATAGTTAACCAGCTTATGCTTTTACCTCTTAGTTATCATTCCCCTGGTCTTTTCCTTCAGTTTCTTTGGTATTTCTTTCCTATATATGTATTATAAATTGGGCAGCAATTTTACTGAGATGTGATTTATATGCTACAATATAAAGTATATAATTAACTAATTAAAATTTTTTTTTATTTTAATTTATACATATATATTTCACATCAATCACTTCATTGAGGTCCCTGGGGGTCCCCCACCACCTCCCCTCCCTGGCCACTCCAGCTGGTCCCCTCCCACAGTTGTGTACTTTCATTTGGTTGTCCATATATTAGTGAAACCATTTGGTATCTGTTTTTTTCCTTCTGACTTGTTTCTGCCAGTATGATTCCTTCTAGGTACATCCATGTTACCAGAAAATCATCGAATTTGTCATTTTTTATTGATGTGTAATATTCCATTATGTATATATACCACATCTTTTTCATCCAGTCCTCTTTTTTGGGGCATTTGGGTTGTTTCCAAGTTCTTGCGATTATAAATAGTGCTGCAATAAACATCCGAGCACAGGTGTCCCTTTGTACCCACATTGAGATCTCCTTTGGGTAGATTCCCAGAAGAGTGATTGCAGGGTCAAATGGTAGTTCCATTTTCATTAGTTTGAGGGTCCTCCACACTGCTTTCCATAATGGTTGGACCAGTTTGCAATCCCACCAGCAGTGTAAAAGTGTTCCTTTCTCTCCACATCCACGCCAGCACTTGTCGTTGTCTGTTTTTTGGATGTGGGCCATTCTTATTGGTGTAAGATGGTATCTCATTGTGGTTTTGATTTGCATTTTCCTTACTGCTAATGATATTGAACATTTTTTCATGTCCCTAATGGACATTTGGACTTCCTCTTTGGAAAAGTTTCTTTTTAGATCCTCTCCCCATTTTTTAACTGGGTTCTTTGCTCTGTTTAGAATTAACTAATTTTCAGGACATTTTACAGTGCAATGCAGCCATCTCTATCTGATTCCAAAGTATTTTTAATATCCTAAAGGATATCCTCTAGCTATTAAGCAGTCATTCCTACTTTCCTGTTTCCTCACTCCCCAAGTCCCTAGCAGTGGCTGACCTACTTTCTGTCTTCAAATTTTCCTATTCTGGCTATTTCATATAAATGGAATTTTATAATATGTATTTGCTTGATCGTGACTTCTTTCACTTAGTGTGTTTTCAAGATTGTTTTGTGTTTCGGCATGTGTCAGTTCATTACTTTTTATATTTGAATAATATTCTGTTTCATGGAGGGGCAACATTTTGTTTATCATTCAGAGGTTAATGGTCATTCCACTTTTTGGGTTATTATAAATACTGCTCCTGTGAACATTCATATATAAGGTTTGTGTGGATATACGTTTTTAATTCACTTGGGTGATTTTCTAGTACCATTGCAGTATTAATTTTTACATTTGTATCTTTAATCTTTCCAAAGTAGATTTTGGTGTAAGGTGGTCATACCAGTAGCAAGTTTTTAACCTTCATTGAAAAATTTCTCACAAATAATACTATGGTGATAATAGTTGATAATTTGCTTACCAGTTGATTATAAATGTTGATTATTCTTTGTATATATATATCTTTGTCCATAGTATAGAGGCTTTAGAATTTAATGTTTTGAAACTTAAAAGTTAAGCATGGAAATATTCATGACAATTGATAAATAGTTTTGAATACTTTACTTTTATTAATAATACTAGGAGGAATAGGGGGAGGAAAAATAATATGAGGAGGAATGACACTGTCCTACTTAGTAATAAAACCCCAATGACTGGAGAGTGTTCACTGCAAGGTCAGATGCATAATGTGCTGGACCAATTGTGAAATCAAAGTAGAAGACTTTAGCCTGGGATAGAAAAGTAATCTCCCCTTCTTA
Source organism: Uropsilus gracilis (assembly GCA_004024945.1). NCBI lineage: Eukaryota > Metazoa > Chordata > Mammalia > Eulipotyphla > Talpidae > Uropsilus > Uropsilus gracilis. Next base: position 93,473 of record PVHY01003925.1, read on the forward strand.
TATGCCTACCATGCCAACCTATCCAATCAGGAATATCGAATGACTTGCAACCTATGCAATAGGTATACTGAATGGCTTGGTCCAAGAGGTCCACACTAAAATGGACTGTGGTATCCCCGCCCCAGATGTAAATGTCCATTTCCTTCTGGCTAGAGACTCCACGGACCACATGCTTCCCCCCTCACTCTTTCCATTCCCATTTCCAGGATCCCAATGACATAGGAATGGGATTGTTAAAAATGGGGGTCCCTTCCACAGACATAATCTATTTGTTACCTCTGGCAGAAGGTCACAGCAATCCTGGGGTAGGACTGGGCCAGGTGAGGCCCAAAGTGTCAGGGGCAGAGAACAGTTGGGAGAGAGCCCATCATGGAACAACACTGGAGTTGGATATCACAAATCAACTAAGGTTCAAAGCCCTGCAAATGTTCCATTGTCTTACTTGACTTCACTTAAAAACATAAAATCAAAGAGAATTACTAAGAAGGTTACTTAAGCCAGCCTATGATTGTTGTAATTGTTTAATTTTTTAAAACATATTTTAAACATTTGTGGAGAATTTGACTTTATGAAGTAAATGTCTAATCAAGTGTTGGTGCTGAACATTTTAAACTAAATACCCTTAAAGTCCAACTGTGCTGTCTCTAGTTAATGGCATTATCAATAATTTTTACCCTCGTTTTTTTGTAATTTTTGATGTGTTTTTCAGTTTTCTAGGATGAAATGAGTTATTTTTGTAATAATCAAACCAAGATGCTATGCAAATTGCCATATATCATTTTACATAATTCTTTTTCCACTGGGGACAAGGGGATACATATTTTACTATTTTAAAAATGTTTTTCTCCTTACCCAGGTCCATTAACATAAGATTAGCCAAGCTCTCAGATACACCTGGTGTTGAAAATCTTGTCAGCACCCTCATGCTGAGCAAAAGCATATTGGATGATTTAAAGCAATACAACAAGGCTCGAAGAGACCCTGTAAGTACCTGCTCTGACCTGACCAGCCACTTTTTATCCCTGCATTTAGGCTCAACTCTGACATTTCCTTGGACCGCAGTTGGAGAATCATGTGGAGGGAGTGATGGAAGTAGGATTGAACGATGGGAGCCAGAGAGGAAAAAAGGAAACAGATCTAAGGAAATGAGGATGAATGATACCAAGGGGACTGGTGATCCCAAGGGGGCTGATCAGATACCCTAAATCCTTATCATGGGGATAGAAAATTACAACTTGATCCACACAAGTATCACAAAATGAGATAACGAGATAAACTGAACAAGTGAATAGGCAAGAAACAAAGACAGAATAGGCAAGTCTGACGAAGTTAAGGAACTAAGCTCAGCAACGGGATGTAGTGCCCACCTGGCTGCACTGATTATCAGCCTTCAAGCAGAAGGACCCTGTTACAATCTATTGGATGATGAATCTGTCCAGACCTTTTTTTCTACTGACTACATTCTCATGAGTTGGATGGACTGAGAAAGAGCCCATATGACAATTGTTAGGTCCTCTTTCTAACATAACTGTACTATGTTTTTATCATGAAGGACAAGCTTGTAGTGGTCCTTATGTTAGCACCACTTCTTTAAAGATCATATCAGTTAACTATGTCAGACATATAACAGTGCATATAGTTAGAGAAATGCTTGATTAGCTTTTTTTGATATGTTATTTTAAAACTTTTTATTAAAGTATAACTAATAAACATGAGATGAATTTCACAAGTCAAATATACCATGTAATCTTTTTCAAATAAACAACTAATCCCAGCCTCACAGACCCAATCAACCATTTCCTCCCAGATTAATACTGCCTTGACTTTTAGGAACATTATTATTCCTGTTTTAGAACTTTGTATAAAGTAAATGATGGAGTATAGGTCCTATATCAGACTCCTTTGCTTAGCAATATGATTGTAAGATTCAGTCATATTGTGTCACAAAGTATTCCATTAAGCATATTATTTTATTTCTCATTCTAATGGAACAGTCATTAGGGTAGTTTGCAGTAAATTGGTTCTTTTGAGATAACATTTTAATTTTTTTTAATCACTAAGAAGGATATACCAAACACAAAAACAATGAAATCCTTAATATTTATATAGGCATTGAATTAAAATAAAATTTCCCCCAAGTACACTTAAAAAAAGTTTGTCTTGGATTCTTTCTAACACCAATACAGTGTTAGGTAGTACACTGATTCCTGAAGTGTGGTCTGAGGAACCTTACGGGTCTGCAAGGCATGAATCTGCAGGGAAGTCTGTGAGGTAAAAACTACATGACTTAACAATTCCTAGGTATCCTAGGTATCCATGTTCAATGTTCAGTCCTAGGTTCAATGTTCTCATTTCTCTTTTTCCTTTCAGAAATACCTATTATTCTTTATTGCCTTTACTCATAGAGTTGGATAATTCTTGAAATATCTAATTTCTTTTCTTTGTTCTTTTTTCTTCTTTTACCTATATTCTTTGTTTAACTCCAAGTAATGAGATTCTCAAAGTCCAGTGCCCATCTGGACCATTTTACATTATTCTCCTAGGAATAAAGCCGGGAACCCAATGCTGTTGTCCCCTCTCTCAATCTCTTATTATTTCTTACAACTATCTCAACAGAAGTTTTGATTTGAAAAGAAAGAAAATAAAAGCCAGTTTTACTTGAAGAAGCAGTAAAAATCATTAGCTTTATATGTCTCAACTTGTGAGTACATCTATCTTGAGTATTGTGTATGGCAAATGAGAACTGCACCAAGTCTCTTCTGCTTCAGAATTAAACATATTAGTTGTTTTGTGAAAAATATATTACCTAGCAATTACACTCCTGGGTATCTGAGGTGCATGCTGAATCAGCTGCCATTTCCATGGTACACCACTTTAATTTGAAATAACAGCTGGCAGACAGAATATACTTGTTCAGTCTTTGGTAGTTGGCAGATATTTCTGATATATAAGTGAGGGGAGCCAAGAAAACAACTGGCAGTAATTGTCTATAATATTAAAATTTCAAGAAAAAATTAAACTGTTTGAAAATTAGTATCTCCTATGAAGAGTTTGACAGTTTTACAATTCTTCAAAGGGTTTTTCTAGTGGTGTTGATATTGGCAAAAGTAATATTTTGATATCTTATAATGAAATAGGGCAAAATTTGCAAAATCCTTATAAGCCTGGTGAAGTAATCTTTTTAGATAAACCATACATGATGTTACAATTTCAATCTTGAAGATTCTGTCAGTGCAAAATAAAAAGATACATTTTAATTTAGTAGTATATGCAAGGTTCATTGATACATTTTCAGTTTCCTCATTGTAACTAATCTGAAACCTACCACTTGTTGAGTTTTGGTGGAACATCAAAAGAAATCCACAAATATCTAAAAATTATTTAAATACTTTTCCAGTCACTGTATTTGTAATATACATTTTTCACATATTTCAACCAAGATAACATTGCAACAGATTGCCTGCAGAAGCAAATATGAGAATCTAGTTAACTGTCATTAAACCAGAAGTTAAAGAGATTTAAAAAATAAACCAATGCTACTCTTCTCTTAATATTTTTGTTAAATTTTAAAATTTGTTACAACTAATAAGTCAAACAAAAATTAATAAATCAAAAATTTTATCAACTTTAATTTCTAACACAGAAAATGGTGGTATTTATTACACACATAAAGCAAAGATCTTTGGAATTCTCATGATGTAGAGGGTTCTAAGATCACAAAGTTTGATACTCATTCAACTAAAGTAATCAAATTCCTGAGTCAGTGAGACCATGGTTTGAATCATAGAGCCATCCTTTATTATCTGGAGGTCTTGGCAAGTTACTCAATCTCCCCAGCGTTAATTTCTCACAAATTAAGTGAGATAATGATAATACTGGCCTCATTGGATTGGAGTGAGGATTAAATGAACATATGGAGGTAAATCGACTTTTGCCTGGTCTGATGGTAGGTATAGATGGTATTGTCTCTGTAACTGTCCTTATGAACATGGTTAAAGCCTCCTATTGATTATTCACAGAAACATTGAGAGCAATTTTCTAAGGATCTTAAAATACATGCTTATCTTTTTAGGATGGAATACCACTGCAGGCATATGTCGCTGAAGTTGCAGAACAAATAGTTGGGATTGCAGTGATCAGAGATGAAATGGTAAATTGTAAAGTGGATATTCATTTTCTTGATTATACCTTGATTATACCTGTGCTAATTCCCACAATGCCTCTTTCGAAGTTTTATTTTTAAGTGATATGAATGCCTCTTTTTTCAGAAGGATATAAATGGGATATAAATCTGCTTATATCTCATTTAACAATCTTTCAAATCTCCACTTTTTTTCCTTTGAGAATAGTGAGTAGAATTAAAAATTTTTTTTCTCTGTTTCTTGAATAATCTATTTCCTCTAGAGTAATTTGTTTGTCTCCCCATATTTCTCTTTTGCATTTTCCATTTTTCCTCAAAAGTCTATCCATGTCATGAATGAAAGATTAGATTATCAGCATGGATGTCTGGCATGAGTATCCCTGACAGTTGTGTGTTTCTGCTTCTATGTTGCATCTCTCCAGTCACTGGGAGGACTGCCCACCCCTCTGTCTAGTTGGAAGGGGACATCATTTGTCTGCTTTCCTCTTATGGTGCTGAATATAGTACTGGTGGACAGCAGGCTGGGACCTTTGAGTGACCTGAGGTAGGAGGGTGTAACCTAGAGATAGAGAACTTCACTTTCCTTTTAATGTAAAAAAAAAACCAAAACCTTACTTACACTTTTATCTCACATAATTTGAATTTATTAAAATTAATTTTTACTGTTATTTTAGAGGATTTGGGATAGGAGGAAAATTAGAAGCACATGGCCCATCTGCTGTTTTGAGCTAATAACCTCTGTTGGCTCATTGCTTTTTGGTTTTCATGATTTTGCAGCCCTATACTTACTACTCATTTTATTTTATAATGATAGAAAACCTCCTTCACAATTAAAGAATAGTATTAGAGTGTAAAGGCAGTTCCAGGGTTTGTGCAGAAACAATCAGGCATTGCCAGAATTGCTCAGTTACCACACTGGACATTGTTAGTACAAACCCCATTTCCTCTGTACTTTATGGCAGAAACTGAAATTTAAGGGACTTTGAGGTTCTTGGACACAGACTTTGTAGTTTTTCTGAACTTTCTAATGCCAGACTTGCTATGCACAGAGTAATTTATGTTTCTTGCATTTCTGATTCTGTTCTTGAAAATCTGTTTTTAGGGAAGTTTTACTGTGGAAAATAAGAGCTTTAAGTGAGTGCTTTCCAATCTGCAATGGTTTGTGATTTTCCCTCCATTTCTCTCTACTTCTGTAGAGAGAAAGTCACCTTCTCTAGATTGCTTTTCCTCCCCACGATGTATTCTGCTGGAAAGTAAAGCTGGGGAGGCTGATCCAGTGACTAGTTAGTGTGAATGAGGCCCTGGGTCCTTTGTACCTGTGTGTGGGCCAAAAGCAGTGATGGGAACCAGGCCCACAGAAATAGAAGTAGTGTGCTCAATATTTCATCTTATATGTAAACACTCATGAGTTCCATAATTACCTTCCACTATGCAAAAAACATTACACCTCAGAGGGAGAAAAATTTTAAGCAGTGCTTGCAGACGAGGCCCAACTTTATTTTATTGTAGGCCAACTTGGCCACATGTGCCAGTCAAAGCATGTGACATGTGGAATGGCACATTTCCACATTAATTGGTGAATAATGTACAGTAATGAATTCAGAGAAACAATGGGTGTTTGTTCATTCTTGAATTTATCACATGGTCAGTTAGCCATGCTGAGAAGCTCATGCTCCTTGGGCTGCTGCTACCTTGTCACCTAGCCACTAGAAGAGAATAAAGACTGAGTTTTTAGCAGGCTGAATGGAAGGAAAAAATTTCAAAGCTAGGGGTCACTATCGTCTATAGACAAACCATCAGAATAAGTGACTTTCAGGAAACATAATTTTTCATTCAAAAACATTAACATCGAAGATGAGTTAGTCAATGATAGGAGAGAAAAACATATCTTACCATTGTACCTAATCAGTTTTCCAATCACTTCAAAATGACTTTTTCATCACAAAATTTGCCATGTGTTTATACTGTTCTTAGGTGTCCTTTCCATGCCTCCTTTTTCAGGATATAGAATATATCCGATCCCATTACAACATCGAAGATTTCATCTACTTCAGTCATCACCAGCGTGAAGAGCATGGGCACCTGTATCACTTTGCCCTGAACCCTATTTTTCGGCACTATACTAAGTTTTTTCTGAAGGAGATCCTCCGTTTAGGCTATAAATCCTGCCTCTACTACCCGATTTACCCAAAATCTAGGGAAGGAAAGGTAAAATAATGTTTAATTCACTTCTACGATCATCACTCACAGTTTCATTTGCATTGTGTGCAGATTGTATTCCTTGCTTGATGAATTGTATTATAATATGGCTCCAACTTTCAAACAGCCTTATTGGTTTTGGCCCTTTCCTTTAACTGCAGGGAAAATCGGAAGGCTTTGAATTTCTGAAACAATCACAACCAGTATAATTAGTAGAGCAATTTGTTGGCTTTTCTATATTGACAAAACAGAAACTGAAAACTATGCAAAAATGTTCTAAAGGACTTGAAAATCAAATTAGTTCTTATGGTACATTAGTGAAATGCCAAAAGGTTGCAATTATGCTCTTCAAGCAAAAACACTTAGGAATGATTGGTATATACTATAGACTGGCATTCAATCACAGCATTCCAAATAAGCAGTATAACCACTGCCCAAAAAGTGGTGGATAAAAATTGGAGGTAACTAATACCAATGTGTTATATAGATATATGTATATTATTATATTATATATATTATAATATATTATATTATTATATATTATATATAATATATTATATATATTATATGTATATGGATATTACAAAAGTATTCCTCTACATAAACATAACAAGTATTATGCAAGTTATATGGATACTTATACATAAAGTATATATATGTGTATATATACATAAAGTATATATATATACATATATATACATATAAAGTATATATATACATATATACATATATACTTTATATATAAGTATATGTATGTATATATATGTATATATACTTATATATAAGTATTTATAAGTATATATAATATATATATA